>APFE031558245.1:25462-36251 GCA_000404065.3 Pinus taeda
TTGACAACTCGTGAAGGAAAAGTGATGGAATTCCTCTTCATCACCCATACTAGGTATTTATTTCATACTACAAAGAAGTGAGAAGAAATCTATTATTGGTGAATCTAGTACTAATTATCAAAGGGATATTTTAATTTTCTAATCAAGACATACCCTAAAGGAAAATTGAGTTAGCATTTTGCACACCTAAAAACAAGGGACACACTTGATGTTAAAGAGCCCATTGAAAAGATTCCATATAGTCCTAACATGAAGAAAAATATTAGAATGGTTATGGGAGAAAAATGAATAACCATGATGCTATGGATTATTGATGTTATTATTAAAAATCCAAAGGACATCATGAGGACATCCCTATTATGTGCCACTGTCCCTCTAAATGATATACTAGCACAACTATATTAGTGAATTTGGTTGATATACGATGATCAACCTCACTTTCAAGTGCCAATTAACCTATAAAAGGTGGACAATGAGTCGATCAATGTATATCAACCACATTCAGTAATGTTGTTGCACTGGTGTGCATGGGGAGAAATAGTAAATGATGGTTGACTATATTTTTTTTTTATATCTTGACTTTGACTAACCAATTTTGACCTTGGTTGACTATGGTTAGCCTTGGTTGACTTTGGCCAAACATGGTTCGCAACAATTGAATATGGTTGAGTTAAGTTGATTAACGATGACTATGAATGAACAAGGTTGACTATTATTGACTATGGTAAACATAAGGTTGACTAAGTTACATCATGGAAAACTATTTATAATATATTCAATAATAATAATAATAATAATAATAAAATTAACCTTAATATTAGTATTATTATTAATATTAATATTATTATTATAGGGTTCACGAAGTTTAATCATGGTAGAAAAATAATAATATATTCAATCATATAATAATAATAATATAGCCAACAATAACATTGTTGTTGTTGTTAAGTTTATTAATACTATTAATATTAAACATTTTTAAAATTTACCACCAATGTTGACTTTGTTCAACCATGGTTGACCATAATTCAATATGGGCTACTTACATAGACTGAGGATGTCAACTATTAATAATACATTCAATCATATAATAATAATAATGTCAATCTTAATGACCCCTATTGGGGTGCGGGCCTGTAGTTGGGACAACCTCGTCATATTAATGATGCGTACCTTTGAGACAGGTACTGCTACCCCCCACGAGGTCAAGGCGATGGGTGTGGCAACCCTTGGCATGAGTGCATGCAAGGGTGTTAGGAAAGGTGGTAGGGTAGGAGGAGAGGTAAGGTGTAAAGGTAAGCACAACAGGAAAGAGAGCATCGATAAAGTATTTGCATGTGGAAGAAGGATGTGTTGGAGAGGAACATGAAGGCAATGACTCTTGTGACTCCAAGCTCGTAGACAACTTGCAACTAAACTCGGGTATGTTTTTTGGCCTTGCTCCTCCATTGGAATGATATCCTGGTTGGGGTTTTGTTAGTGGGAGAGGGGGGTAAGTAGGAAGATTACCTGGGGGGTTGAGAATTGTTGGTGGTAATGGGGAAGGAAATTGGTGGCAATTGGCTTGTTCTACATCTATATCCCATGCCATCTGGGTATTTCCTATGGCTGTTGTTAGGATGATCTTATGTTCTCTGGCTTGGAGAACCCAGGTTCCATAATTCGTGTCTGGTGTGGGGCTGATCGTAGCAGGAAAATGAGTGAGGGCAATGAGATGGAATATGGGGGAAGGAGGGAGTAGTCGACAGGGTGCATGGGAAGCACACCTTATAGTTGCAGCCAAAGCAAGTGTCGGGTTAACGAGAATTCCCTTCGAGACTATGGAAAAGTTAGGGACTGAGACTGGAAAGCTAATTATGCGAAAGCGAGTGGAAATGCTATCACCTCCTGGGCAGAGTGGGAAGGGTTCCCAATTTCTGCCTAGAATTCTGCTAGGATAAGGATGGTCTTGCGCGCTTGGTTTAGGAAAGAGGGGGCTTACTCGACTGTGACTGGAAGGTGCTAGGTATGGAGAAGGGGAGTGACAGTAAGAGGCTGGGGTCAGTCCCAATGTGGGGTTCGGTCCCCCGACCATCCTAGCTCAGAGTTTAATAGTGTAGGGGTGAGGAGAAGCATGGCGTGGCTCACTGCGTCGACAATACAACACAAGAAAGGAACCAAATTACAATGATTTTTTTTGGATTAACAAACTGCTGTTGTCAATAGGTCTCAGGAAACTTGGATATGGCTCAGCCTGTGAGAGGATGAGGATGAGGAAGGCGTGGTTAGACCCCTAGGAAGGATAAAGAGCCAAGCACATCAAAGTGTTGCAGGGGTAGAAATTCAGTAGAATACCTTATCACCAAAGCGGTTGAGTCTTACCATGAGGGGACTGATGAAGGAATCTAGAAATTGCTAGTCGATTGGGAGGAGGAAATAAAACATGCTAGTGAGATAGAGGAGGATATGGACAACTGGAGGACCTTAGTCCCTAACCCGAAGAACACAATAGGAAGAATTATCCAATTCAAATAGACCCTATACCTCTATTGGTTGATGAAGAGTATGTTGGGCAAAGAAATGGAACAAATTTCTATAGGAATGGCAGTGACACTCCAAGGTATGCCAAGCTATAAGCAAGACTTGCAGAAAATTCAATTCCAGCTTCATAAGTAAGACATCATGTTGGATAGAATTGATTGTCACATCCCATGTATCCTGAAATTGAATGAGATGCCTGGTGCAACATCCAAGGACCCGACACCTGTGGAATCGACCTCGGAGGAGCAGAAGGGCTAGTCACTTCCCCATGTTTACTTTTGTTTTATGTGGATAGCTTGTAAGCTTCGTCATGAAAGTATAAGTTTAGATAGATATCTAGTGTATGGACATGAAATACAGACATATATAGCTTGGCTAGAGAGATTAAGACTATACTATTTTTTGATGGTTTACAATGCAGATAGGTGGTCAACAGACTTGGTTTCCCTTTAGGGCAAGTTGAGGTAACCTAGCCAATCTATGTGGTGTAAATTTTCCTTTTTTTAATAGAAAATGAAATGGTCTTTCCAAGCTTAACAAAAAAAAAGGTATCGATCTTAATAATATTATTATTATTATAAGGTTCACCAAGTTTAAGCATAGTTAATTATTGGAAATATATTTAATAACAATAATAATAATATATTAAACCATATTATTATTATTATTAGTTCACTTTATTAATATTAATAATACTATTATAAGATGTAGCTTCCAACTTTATTAATAATAATAATACCATGTTATATATTATTGATGTTATTCTTAAAAATATTGAGGGAATCACGAAGGTATGTCTATTATGTTCCAATGTATCTCCTAATGATATATTACTTAAATAGAAGCTTGATGCCCTTTATTCTATTATAGTCACCTAGTCTGAAGGTTTAATATGTTGTGGATAAACTAGAGAGTGGATGGAGAGGTGGGTTTGGTTATATATCAAAGGACATTGCCTTCAAAGGCTTTGCATTGACCTTCAGAAGAGACTCTTATACTTGTCTGTGGTCCACCTAGAATGATGAATCACACCTTTGGAGATAAAGCTCCTAACAGGTCATGGGGCTAGGTATCTCAACTTCCTAAAGGAAGTGGGATGCACAAAATATATGGTGTACATGTTTTGAGGAACAAATTCAATTTAATATTGAATAAGCCTTCATCAAAAGGCATGACAAATCGTTTTTTATCAAATCACCTATGAATTGGTCCACACTATAGTCATATAGATTCAATATGAAAATGCTTGAAAGCTTGTCAATGTTGCATAAATGAATTTCATGGCTCCTTTCTTGACATTTTAATCATTGTGATTGATATGGAAGGTGAAGATATCCCATAGTTTGTTCATCTCTTCCTGTAATGATCCTTTATGTGGGTAATAAATGGGAATATGCAACGAAATGAAGGGAAAAACTAGTTGTGAAAATAAAGGACACCTCAGTTAAAGCTAAAATGGTACAACTATATGCATAATAAAAATATATGTAAGGTTGCAATCTATAGAAAAACTCAGTTTCCCTTTCCCAGGTATTTTGTGCTGATTAAATGTGTTGGATCCTAAAAATGGACTGAACCAGAAAGTATTTTGGTGCTTGTATACGATTGATTTTTTGTCTTCCTAGTTGATGTTACTAGAGAGAATAAATGGTTGGTAGCACTGATGGGTGAGTTTGGAAATAATAAACATAGTTACCGATCAAACGAGAATTCTAGCCAAAAAACCCTAAAAAAATATGAAAAAACAGGATGAAAATGAAAAGTGTTGATGCTGCAATAACATTTTTTTTTTCAAGGTAAAATTTCAACATTTTTTTAAAATGGTAGTAAAGACCAATTTTTTTGGTGCAAAATACACTCTGAAAACAAAAAGTGTTGATGTTGGAATAACATATATATATATATATATATATATATTTTTTTTAGGGTAATTTTTTAACATTTTTTAATAATGACGTTAAAAATAAAATATCATGACTCTAATGTTGGCATTATGACTAATGTGTTGTCGTTGATGACAACCTACTTGATGAGTTGTATTTTGATGGCAATCTAATTGTTTAAGATTTCAACATCATGTGTCTATAGCTGTGAAAGAAATATTGGACAAAGGAATATTAGTTCAGAGACAAAGGAATGATAAAGATGAAGTTTGAAGAAATATACATGGGTTATGTGAAACAAATCTGCATACATACGCAGGTATGGAGAAGAAAAGGTACGTACATTTTTTGCACCATGGTATTTTAAATATCAAGGGTCTTTACCATAGTATTTACCCATGGTATTGAGCCCAACAACGAATATTTCATCCCATCAAAGAATACCATTGACATTAGTGTGGTTTTGACCTACGGTATTGGATAAGGGATAAGATATATAAGGGGATGAAGACTAAAGAATTTGAGTGTGAAAGCCATGAATATTTCATGAATAGCTAGATCTGGAGCAAGTGTGCATGTAATGGACTATTAATGATTTGCTTGATCTGAAACTACATCTTCCCCCAAGAATTTGATTATGGATCAGATCCAATAGATCTGAAATTACTATATTGATAATGGATTGGTTTGATCTTTGATATTATGTCTGATGCATGATTATTATGTGTATGCCGAGATATGGGTATGTCTGAAGTTTTGTTGTGCAACGAAGGTTTGTGTCAATAATTGCATATTTGTACATGGGTTTTATAACTTGAAAGGTGTGTACGTACATTGGTTTGATGTTGGTAAGTCACATACCTATTCATATTTGTACATCGGTTTCATTCATGAAAAGTGTGTATACATTCGGAAATTCTTTGTGGAAAGTATTTATATAAGTTAGGTTTTTGTTGAAGAAGATTTTTGATCAGTCTAATCAATCTAGTTGTGTTTATGTTCTCTGTCAATGAAGTACTACTTGATGATCTAGGTTTAATAGTAATGATTGAAGTTGAATTGATTAATTGAAGAGTGATGATGCTACTAGTTATATATATGATTGAATATCTATTATGGTTATGTGATTACTTCAGAATGATTCAATGGTTCAGGGTTTAACTCACTCTATGTTTTAGAATGATAGTGATTTAGTTTTAGGGTCCAGTGTTTTAAGATCTGTATGGAGGTATGCTTCAATGAAGTCGTGTATACACGTGGATTTACTAAATTAAAGTAGCGTATATATTTTGACATTTTATTGATCAAGGTTTTTAGCAGGTTTAGTGAGTTGATGTAGTGTTTGGGTTCAATACTGATATTCATGTTATAGTTTTCTAACTGCTTTGGTTGTTTGAGAATAGGTTGATTGATTTGGGTCTCACTTGGTTTAATTATTGGTTGATAAGTTGGTTCAATTATTGAATGATTTGTTTTAGTCGTCAGTTTTAGTTTTGATATTCAATATTGGGCTTAAATGATGGCAGTGGGTCTAATCTGAAATTTTGATGAAAAGTGGCCTATAAGTTGTGATATTTTGTAGCAGGTGGATCCAGTGTAAAAAATTATGAAACATGGTCCATGGAAGTGCTGAGGGTTGGAGCCTTCAGTAAGGGAGTCAAAGCTTCCTTTCAGTGGTAGCTGTAAATCAGATCAGGGGGTAGGAGTCCCTTTTCGATGGGTGCCGGTAAACGAGATCAGGGGGTTGGAACTCCCTTCTAATGGGTGCTAGAGAACAAGATAAGGTTGTAGCCTTCTGTAGGTGGGTTCTTGCATGCTGGTATGAGTATGAGCTAGTACAATATTGTAAAGAATTTTTTTCTTAATAATAAAAGAAGACAGAGACCGCAACAATGGTAGTTTTTTGCCACATTGTGTTTCCACCTAAAAATCCTAGGGTTCATGTGTGTTTTTTATGTGTAATGGTTTATTTTTTTCTTACTACACATGGTTACTACTTTATTAATGCTTAATGAAGTACTGATAGATTGGTTCAAGTTAAACAGATGTTGAATTAACTGAAAAGTAAGTTTACAAGATATATGCTAGTTGTTTGCATGACAATCGCGTACATCCATGCATTTCTTTCAGTAAAGTTACATACATAAATATAAGTAAGAAAATAAAAGTTGAAGTGAGTTTTAAATACAAATTCACCCTCCACATCTCATTATTTTTTCCAACAATTGGTATCAAAGCATGTCCTTCAGAAGAAGCTTGATCACTTGAAGGAGTTTCTCCAAGATGAGTAGTCAAGAAGGAGTATTTTCTATAATAGGGCCACCTTTATTTAATGGAAGTAAATTTGTCTTTTGGGAAGTTAGGATGAGAGCATACTTACAGCCATTGGGATCTTATGTATGGGACATTGTTGAAAGTGGATACCAATTTGCAGCCGTCATTCCCTCAGATACTGCAGTAAAGAAATAATATGAAATCAATGCCAAAGCTATGAATTCCATTTTGGAAAGTTTGTGTGAGACTGAGTTCGTGAAAGTAATGTAGCTAAAGATAGCAAAGGACATGTGGGATAAGCTTATCCAAAGTTATGAAGTGACACTAAGGTAAAAAGTGCTAAACTAAAAATGTAAACTTTGAAACAGGAACTGTAAACTCAAAACATGAACTCTAGTAAAAAAAACCAAAAAAAACATTAAAAATAGTCCCAAAAATGAAAAGTGTGTATTCTGGAATGATGTTTATTTTTTTCAGGGTTTATTTTCAACATATTTAAAAAATGGCAGTAAAACCAATTTTTTTGTACAAAATAAATGAAAAAAACACACTAATGTTTTTGTTAGAATAACATTTTTCTTTCCCAGGTATAATTTCAACATTTTTTAGTAATGGCGTTAAAATAATGGAATTTGAAACACATTAAAATTCCAACAATTTTCACCATGTCGTTAAACATATAATAACATGACACTAAATATCGCTAATATTCTAATTATTTTCAACCATAACATTAAAGATATAAAAAAATTGAATTTTTTCAACAGTAGAATTAAAAAAATCTAAGCTTTAAACACATTTAAACCATGACATTATGAATAAATTACATGATTAAATTAATCAAAATATCAAGGCTTGTAGATTGAATGAAACATAAATTATATCTCTAAGTTATTGTTGCATTGTGGATGTTCTAAACAAATAAATTCATCATAATTAAAACATATAATCTAACAAACATAAAAATGACTCATAGCTTCATTTAACATCATATGGAAATCAAAATTTTATTTCAAGATACCATGAAAACATTAGTTATATAAACTATCTTAGACAATTATTCAAATAGCTCATATCTTCTTGCACACCATTAGAATTCAAATCTTCAAATGAATGACTAGATTAAAATGATGTTCCATATTCTTCTCTTTCATCAACTAGTGCCCGATATGCGTCCACATGCATTCCCACCATTTCAGGTTTTAGAATTCTTCTAGATCTACGATTGGGTTCAACAGACTCCCATCTCAACATTGGTTCTTCTGGAAGCAACCTCTTTAGAATCTCTATTATCCTGAAGTGAAGAGTTCCCCTCTTTGTTAAATTGAAGTCATAAACAAGTATGTCAATATCCTCCAATTTTAAGAGGTTTGTGCAGCGATGATTTATATTGTACCCTTTCATTTTCTCTTTTTACCAAATTTTTTATGAACTATCATCTCTAACTTGTACACATCAATGAATGGGTGTGTATTTGTGGCATACCAATGTACTTCAACACCTGCAACATCTTCATTTTCTGTAATGACCTTTGTAACCTTGGAAACCCAGAATGGATAGCCATTGGCATCTCCATCTGCTAACATTGTGATCATGCAACCCTCTTTAATATCTTGTACTGAACCCCTGTAAAGGTCTTCCATGGCTTCACGTTGTGTACGAGATCTTTTGGAACCAATATACATTTCTCTTTCCTCTACTTATGAAGAATTAATAATACCTTGAGATTGTTGTTGTTCAACAATGTTTCTTTCCTCATGTTCATTTATCACATTTTGTGGCCAAATAAATGGATTTTTCAAAGGTATATCTTTATTTGTTGTTCTTGAAATGATATGACTCTAATTATTGAAAAAGGACTCCAACCAAACTGAATCAACAATATCAAAGCACTCATATGTATATATAATACATTTTTTAATTTTTTCCAGGAAATCAGAATAATTTATATCTCTCTTCTGCCTGCGTGCATTATGAACTTCAACAACTGATTGTAATAACAATATATTTGATGCAAATATTGCATGATCTGGAATGAACTTAAAAAATTCAAACCCAATAACAGTGCCCATTCTACAATAGTTGAATACTTCTTGCCCCATATTAGTGTTTTCCCATCAATTGCTTTGATACAAAATTGACATTGGTAGCTAATGTCATTACGTTGTTCAATGCATTTCTCCTCACCATGCGATCCCAGACTAAACCTTCACATGTCAACAATTTCTTCCAACACATGAAAAATACACTCTGACATGTATGATTTTTTAATACATTCAACTAATGATGGAAATCTCTCAATATCCTCCCTCCTCAATGTGACTGAAAAATGATTAAACATATGATCAATATGGTCATGAGTGTGCCCAAGAAGAAGGAAACTAACCTTTACCTTCTGAAAAAATCTCAATTAAACAAGCATGTTTAGATATCCAAAAATAATCTAATTTTTGTTTTCACAAGTGTTGTCCAATTGTAGATACAAAACTTCGCGAAGATTACCAGACCAATGAGAAAACATATCATGAATTATGATTATTATTAGATTTGCATCATTATGAATATTTGGAGCTGTGAAGTATACCCTTGGAAACATTTTCCCATTGAAGACTATACAACGGACCAAGTGAAACTAAATAAAATTTTTCTCTAGTAAATTTTTGGGTGTGCGAACAAAATGTGGTAGAAGAGCTTTTTTCTTCTCCATACCATCAATTATCAAACCCAAATATTTATTTGGATTATCATAACACTTCTTTCGATGCTTGTACAACTTTTTCCTTTCACTTGTTTATTGTTCATGATGCTATTGAAGTGCTTTGACAATGGAATCTACACAACATAAAAGAAAGCCATTAATAAATACATTTTCATAGTTGATGATTATATAATTTTAAAAAACAATGTTATGAATGCTTACCTTTTTCTACCCCTTTACATTTATCCCTTTATTATTTAAGAGAAGCACATGTACTGCAAACCCCCATCTTTATCTTCCTAGGAATACAGACATTGCTGAATTATTTCTTCCATATATTCACAAAATATTGATATGTAATAAATCGACCATTTCCTTCAACACCTTTTGCATATTCTTTGTATAAGTTGTAGATTTCTCGTCTTGAGAAATTATCTCGAATATGTATTGTGTTTCTATTTGGCATAACTCTCCATGCTTTGAAAATATGTTTTTCATCCATTACATTGCAGTGTTTGATAATGGCCCAAACAATTGTTTATGATGCACTTCTGAATAAAATGTGGGATCCTTTTCCAATTTTTTTTGGATTTTTGACAAAGGAAAATTACCAATTGAATGAAACAATTTGAAATCCTTTATACAAATAAGCAAAGGCCCAATATGAGAATCATAACATGACAATGTATATTGCATTCACCCCACTAAATATGAATTTTGCATGCTTTTATTCATTGACAAATATCTTTTCCTTTCCTCTAATGCAAACTTCAAATCCACATGTTTCAAGCAATGCTTTTGACAACATTCACTTGAAATGAGAGCACTAATAGAACTTCTTTTCACGAGATATTTTGCTCCATCCCTTGTATAACTAGAACATCTTGGATTGATACAAAAATGTTTGCACCCACTCCTCAATACAATATTTGTTGGCAATGTCTCCATCATTGAATCATCATCTATATAAAACATAGTTACCGATCAAACGAGAAAATGAACTAGTACCCATTTTATTTAGGTAGCAAAAAATCACTTGTTTTTGAAAAGTGGTGATGCCAGAATACACTCTCTTTTCTTAGCATATTTTTGGTGCTTTAAATTTTCTTATGTATCATGTATGAACATTTTTTTAGATGTTAGTGATTTTCATGCTGATTTTGAAAAGTGTTGATGCAACATGAACTCCTTTTTTTTAGAGGGTTGATTTTTGACACTTTAAATCTTTTTATGTATCAAGTATGAACATTTTTTTAAATGTTAGTGATTTTCATCTTGATTTTGAAAAGTGTTGATGCAGCATCAACACTTTTTGTTTAGAGGGTTTATTTTTAACATTTTAAATTTTCTAATGTATTAAGTGTGGATTTTTTTTTAAATGTTTGTGATTTTCGTGTTGGTAAAAGAAAGAAAA
>APFE031558245.1:42040-59240 GCA_000404065.3 Pinus taeda
TATATATTAAAATTGACCCTGCCAAGATGGCACACCCATTGTGTTTCTATGGGTGGGGCCACTTTGCCATTGGCATGACAACCAAAACAAATTTTATAAGAACCAATAAGATTCAAGATGACAATGTTGACCATGGGGGATGATTCACCATTTTTGGCGTAAAGAAGTAAAAATTTTGAAAAAATAAAAAATAATATAACTACTTTTCAACTCGTATTTTAAACTTATCTCCCTTTGGCTTTATTTCAATTTTGAGCAGGAGTACTCGTTGGATGCAAAATTTAATTCCTCATCCAATGAGTACCCGTGTTGCATACTTTCTATGGACCCTGCTACATGTAAAATGAGAAATACATGAAAAACGTGATTGCAATAATGTTTTTCACGTATTTTCTCATTTTTTGTGTAGTAGGGTCCATCGAAATTATGCAACATGGGTACTCCTTGGATGAGGAATCGAAATTTTCATCCAACGAGTGTCTCCACTCGAAATTTGGGTAAACCCATAGGGAGTTAAGTTGAAAATACAAGTTGAAAAAATAGTTTTTTCTTTTTTCCCTCTAAAATTTGATGATGTAATCTAATATTATTTGATTATTTCCACTATTATTTCATAATTTCCTTAGGAGGCCCATTTTAGACCTCAAAATTCCCCTAATAAAAGGGGAGTCTGAGAGAGAGAGAGATACAACTGGAGCAATGCAAGGAAGGACAAAAATAGAGAGGGCGAAACCTACTAAACTGATATAACTATCCTTTTATTTTGGAGTACATGATCTAAAATGAGGCGAGGGAGGCATACCCATACCCACCGAGATAACTGAGTACAAATAATAATGGTGTGCCCAACAATGTGGGACTGAGCTACAAATTACATGATACATGATATGTTGGCATAAATGGGCCATAAAATAAGACCATGAATCCCATATACACAATGTGTCTAGAAAAAAAGAGGCCATGATTATATATAATAACATATGAGCACATGAGACATAATGCCCCTCAAGCTGACATGGTGAGGGGGGATCTCAACCAAAGAAGTCATGTTGAATAGGAAGGGGCTCTAAAGATCTGAATGGATTATTTGAAATGCATGATGTGGGCGCTGCAAGCGTTTGAAACTGAACCCATCAAATTTGTGGAACTACCTCTGAGGCTGGATCAACATTTGTAGACATCTGGGCATGTGGGGGGATACCTAAAGGGCCAACCCCTCAAGAGGTCTGTAACATCATACACACACACACACACACCTAGGAATCACTGGTACAATTGTCGGGACCACTAGACCATCAAGTGCACGATTCTCAATCATGCGATAATGAGTTGACGTCAAGAACATGAGAAAAAACCAAGTCAAAGGGAAATGATGATTCCCTTTGCTTGATCTGAGGCACCAAACAAAGATGAATGGTGGAACCAAGGTACACCACCTTCTAGACAACACTTCTAGAATAAATGTGTTGAAGTCGATAGAAGAGGGCCTGCAAGATTTAACGCAATGAGGAATACTCAACAAAGGAACAAGTGATCATAGTAAAGTGACTGATGGATTGAAAACAGGGATGATGATGGAAGGAAACAATATGAGTGGAGGACTGAAAAATTCCCTTGTCATATCATAATATGCATGGTTGACCCGGCATCTACTGACTCGATTCTTGAGGGGATGGTCAATTACTCAGACAAAGGCTTTTCAAAGATGGAGCGATGTAGTTGGAGGAAAAATATGAGCATGATGGGATGAATTCAACACAAAGATGTATGGAAAATTGTAATTGGACTCAAGGGGACTCAGAACATACTCCATAGATACAAGGGTGACTCATCTTGGATGCTCTGAATAAGGGTGACTCGATCATGCTTCCACATGGAGGAGGCATAGAGGGGACCATAAAAACATGAGTAAATAATGGTTACTCATGATTAAATCATCGTGTGAGTCAACCAATGCATAGGTAAAGTGGCACCAGAGTATAGGTCGCTTAAATGAAAAAAACTGAATTTTAATAGGTAGCAAAGTGAGACCTTATGGAAAAATTGGCTTCCTTGTGAAGTATCACATTACCAAAAACAAAGGGAGGCCCATTATAGAACTCGGTGAGAGATTTCCAATGGCACTGACAGTTCATCAAACCGAGCTATGGTTTGGTCGCAGTATGTGAAAAAAAACTAGAGTTTTTCCTATAAAATGACTCCCCCCCCGCAAATCCAATTCATTTGCATGGTAATCTTTTGGAGAATTTGGAGAAGAGCATAAGGCCCTAAATCTTGTGGAGATTGTAGTAGACAAATCGAACATAAAAATCAAGATTTGCAAGTTGGAGGTAGGTGGCCTAACCTTACTCAACAATTTTAATGGATTAGATTTTCAAATTAGGGCTTCAGCTCATTGGAGGAACCCCTGCTCTTCAACATGGCCAAAGCACACTTTTTGGACCCTGTTCTATGTTCTGTAACATAGAAAATGGGCCAATAAATACATCCAGTGTAGTCTTGAGGGAAAGTACTACGTTTTGGGTTAAGAGGAAACACTGGATGGGAGGTCTTTATTGAGTTGAAGCTTTGAACCAATGATGTGTGCCTTTGACTCTAAAATGACAAAACATAATGGTATGTTGCAAGTGTGGGAGACTAAATGTGTTGTGGCTAGAATGGGATTTGGAAACTCTTCGTGATGAGATTAAGGGGAACCAAGCAGTCAGAGGAGTTTTTGCATGGTATGGGGTGTTGAAATTCTTGGAAAACCCATTAATGAGGGATGGTGATCCACTGTTGTCGAGCATTGTGAGCTATTGGGACCCAAATTGATAGGCCTTTGTAGTACAAGGGCATAATATTGAGATCACTATCCAGGACATATATGTTTTGACAATATTCCCCCCCATGGGGGGTGGTGGGGGAGATACATCCAGCATTGCCTAATGGGAGACATATAGGGGATTTTGTGGATCATCATTGTGTATCGGGTGTTCGTGCAAAGGGCACAACCATCCAGATTAGTGACTTAGAGAGGCTCGAGACACAGACTAAAACCACAATAGTGTTGCAGATCTTGGGTAGTCATGCCTTTCATCACATCACTGGGGGGTAGATGATGTTTGTGGAGAGTGTATTGGAAGGGACGTGATATGGGTGGGCCCAGATGATGTTGTCGTCCTCAAAAGAAAAATTTACACTATGCAGGTGAAGGACCAATGTTAGCTATTCAACTGGGATAGTTTTATGCTCATTCTTCTTTGAGAAGATCTGGACCATTCGACCACATGTACATATCCATGATGGGGGCCCACAAGAGCCTAGGATGTGTCACTGGGGGAAGCGACTGCGACGAGGTGGAGGGGGAGTTAGATGGGTATTCCTACTTGAGTTCTATGCACATTGGGATTATATTTCACTATACATAGATGACTATACATATAGTGGAATGAACTATTAGGGAGATCCCGACTTACCACTTCTGCCGAGCTGAGCATGGGGTCCATATGGTAAGTGAAAGTCTCTATATATTTGATGCATTTAAAGTTTAAGAAATATGTGCATGTGGTACTAATTTCTAGACTTATGGTATTCAGATATAGCATCGGTGAAGCTGATAGGATATATAGGACGAGCTGCAATTCCTGGGGTTGCAGATCAAGGTGTTTTAACATCACAATAGAGATTGAGTGGTGATTCTCTACTGGAGGATCTCCACTATAGGTTCGATGTACTACTGATTGGGGTGACAAAGAAAAAATGGCATGAGTTTGAAGATCAATATACAAAAGAGTTCATTGGTCCTCCCTCGGAATGATGAGGTACCATAAAGTGCATAGCTATGGTCAGTCAAGCAGTTCGAGACTTACAGGTTGGTGGGATGGAGCCATTGGCTTGGGAGCCTCTAGATGAAGGTGAGTAGGCATAGGGACATGGGGGTACCCATTTTTGTTTTGTTATAACATGCTATGAGCATGTTAGATGTATTTAGAGTAGTGGATTCCAAACATTATATGTTGGATATTATGATACATAATATGGTTATGCATCTTTTGTGATGATTGTATATGCATGTGATAAATTCCAATTTAGAATGTTATTTGCCATGGTATCTACATAGCGATTTTGGGCTCTAGGAACATGAATGAATGTAATGAATTCATATTCATGTGCTCATATATATTTTCTAAATAGGGCAGGATTACGCACATGATAAACACCATTCACTTGCATGAAAAATAACAATGAATCAAGACAAACATGAAGGTGAAGGATGCGAAGATCAAGGGCATCAGCTAACAAACCTACCACTAAATAATATTTGTCCTGATGTTTGGTGGCAGATCCAATGCAGATGCCATTGGAGTGGACTAATGAATGTAAGGGGTAAAAATGGCCCAAGTTGCTGAGGCTAGATTCCTGGAGAAGTGACTTGCAACATCGACATAACTGATACTAGGTGTGGATGATGGATCCATATGAAAGAAACAATAAGACAATGAATGAGATGATTGGGGGATGCAAGCTACCTAAATGAAAGAAAAGTAAAAATATATACGAATTTTAGTGGGAAATTTTATGGGTAAAATTTATTGAGGTAGAGTTCATTGGGAGGGTTAGGAAGGATTTCTCCTTCTGGACCTTCTAAAAGGTATGCCCCTTTTCCCAAACACTTACAAATTATTTAAGGACCTAGCCATAATGGTTCAAACTTCCCATGCCCCAGGACATCATGAGCTTGGTCATAGATGAGAACAAGGTCGCCTTTGTGGAAGGTAGGAGGGTGGAATTTTCGGTTATACTAAGATTTGGTGTGATTTTTGGTCCCTTCAATGGTTTGCATTGCAACACAACGATCTTCATTGACGTGCTCAATCATGATAAGTCGTCGTTCTATAGGTTGGATGTCTAGGAGGAGTTTGACAACAAGGTGGAGAGAGGGGATTTCACATTCGATTGGTAAGAATGCCTCCTCTCTGAGAAGAGGCGGAAAGGAGTGGACACAAGTTATATATGCCCAAAAATTAGAGAATAGCATAAGATGCTAGTTGGTCTTGTGTTTGTTCATCGTCCTCTAAAGCATAATTTTAAGGATTTTGTTGACAACTTCAACTTGGCCATTGTCTTGGGGGTAGTAAGATGATGAATAATGGTGTTCGAATCCCAAAAAAGATGATAGCTCATGCCATATCTCATCTTCAAAGTGTCAACCGTGTTCAGAGACCAATTGTTTAAGAATCCGAAATCGAGTGATAACATGGTTAAAGAAAAAGAGGGCTACAATAGTTGCGTAATTATTGAATGTTGACATGCCTTCAGCCCATTTGGTGAAATAGTCGATGACCATGATAATATACTTATGGTTATTAGAAGATGGGGGTCAAAAATCCATAAAGTCAATAGCCCATTTACAGAAAGGACCGGCTCTGATGATAGAATGGAGGGGAGTAGGTGGAGCTCGCACCTTAGGGGTGTATAGTTGACAATTGGGATAGTGTTTTACTGCCTAAATGCAATCGTTAAAGAGAGAAGGCAAAAAATAACTGACGTCTATGATTTTCTGGGTAGTGGTCATTTTGGAGAGATGACCACCACAAGTGCCATTTTGGAAGGCATTAAGCACTTGCTCAACTTTAGCATGGGTGAGACAATGATAGAGGAAAATGTCGACATTACAATGATAATTATCATTGCCAATGAGGAGATAGAAAAGGGCTTGGTGTTGAATACATCGTCGATCATCCCAAGTGAGATGGGGGGCAAATTTCTAGGTTCGAAGATAGGTAAGGATGTCACCATACCAAGGATCATCATAGGTAATGGAAAACTAGTGTTCATTTGGAAGGTTATAATTTACCGACGGATCACGCGCACTAGTGGGAAATTCAAATATGAATTCAGCAAGGGATAAACTTTTCTTACGCTTGGGTGTGAAATATTCGATATTGAATTCTTGAAGGATAATGATTCAATGGGCATACTTCTCGTTCATGATCCATCAACTCAACAGGAATGCCATGGGGTTGGAATTGGTCATAAATTTGGTGGTATGCGTAAGGATATAATGAAAAATATTTTGAATAGAGAACACAACAACCAGTGCCAACTTTTCTTCTTTTGAATAGGACATAGGGGGGCGATGAAGGTTCTTACTGACATAATAGATGACATGCTCAACCCAACACCATCTTCCTAGATTAGTACCCCAACAACCAAATAGGAGGACATAGAGATATACAAGATGAAATCCCTCTCAACATTAGGTGGAATGATCAAGGGAGCGGAAGTGACAGCATGTTTGAGGGTATAGAAAGACTATTGAGCTTGGTCATCCCAAAAAAATGGAATGTTATATCAAAGGAGTCTAAGAAACCCATGTGAAATGGTGGCATAATCAGGGACAAACCTATGAAAAAAGTTTTCTTTGCCTTGGAGGCTTTGCAACTGGCGAAGGATACAACGAGGAGGAAGTTCGAGAATGGTTTGAACTTTGAGAGGGTCAAGATTAATACTATCTTTGGACACAATGAAACCCAAAATTTGGTTGATAGGAACAAAAAAGAGACACGTAAGGGGGTTGAGGTGATTGTTATACTTGTGACATCGAAGGAAGATGGTACGCAAATCATGAAGGTGTTACGATTGAAGCTTGGAACGAGTGGTGAGATGGTCTAGATATGCAAGGATAATATGAGCCAGGTTGTGGGAAAAGTAAGGTATGGCATGCTAAAAAGTGGCCCCAACATTCTTTAAACCAAAAGGAATGACCTTATAAGCGAAATTTCCCCATGGAATAGTGAAAGTAGTTTTAATTTAATCAGCATAACATATATGTATCTGGTTATATGCAGATAATCCATCCATAAAGGAAAGGGAGTCATGCCCCACACACTCATCAATGATTTGGTCTATCAATGTCATGGGAAAGTTGCCTTTGGAACAAGCTTTGTTTGGATCACGAAAGTCTGTGAAAACATGAATGGTGCCTTGTTTCTTTAGAATGGGAAGAAGGTTAGACACCCATGTAGTGTATTCGACAGGATAGATGAAACCAACCTACTTGAGCTTATTGATTTAAACTTTGATAGCTTCATGTTTGGAAGGATGGATAAGCCTTTTCTTTTGGCGAACAGGGATGGCATCAGGCCAAGTCTCGATGTGAGGTTCAACAATGATAGGATCAAGTCTGGGTATCTCAGAATATGACTAGGCGAAAACATCACAAAACTATTTGAATAACTTAGTGTAATCATCAATTTCTTCTAGGGTGCATTGTTCCCCCAAGATGATATTTTATTCAATCCCTGGTTTATTCGAAATGTTGGTTTTGATAGTAGGGGAGATGCTAGCCATATTTCCTTCTTCGAAAGCATCTAGTGTAGGAATGGGATTTTTAAACCAATCGACTTCACCATGAATGGAGTCTTTAGACTCCACAACATATTGGTTATGGGTTTTCTACAAAAGGAAGTACGTACAATGGTGCATATCATCCCAAGGATAATTAGGGGTGCTCATGGCTTCCATGATGCAATTATCATAATAGAATATGGGGGGACTGGAGGAAGAGAGACCACATGATGGAGAGAAGCTACTTGAGGCATCTTTATGAGAGACGAGGTTCACATACGCATCGTCAATGCTGGGAGATAGATGGCTAGTAGATGTGACATCTACCGATGTTGAGACCGAAGTGTTCATCGAAGAGGGTTCAACATAATCATAAGGAGTGTCAAAAGAGTCCTAATATATCGATCCCATGGATGAAGACATGTAGAGAATAGGAGTGGCACTATCTATCATCTCGACATCAGGGGGAGGGATCACAGTGGGTGGTTGAGATACCTCCTGCTCTGGAATAGGGTTGGGAGAAGAACCCACAGGTAGAGGAGAGGAAAAATCACTACAAGTGACCTCTAATTCATGAAGTACTTGAAGTGTATCAAGAAAATCTTCGAGACGGTGATAGTGATGAAAATAATGTCCATAATTATCACACAAAGCATAAGGGTGATTCATGTGTAATGATTTATTATTCTTAGATGATTCAAGTAAGGTGACATGGACCTCAGGACTGTTAGAATCAGGAAAGATATCAGAGAACACATTCTTGATATGAGGGAGTTCATGAAAATTATTGGTGGCATGACTAACAACATCACACAAAGCACAAGGAGGAGTAGGCCTTCACAATGTAGGAGGAGCTAGAGTTGATTGGGGTGCCTTGTCTTTGGTTCTCTAAGCTTTGCCCCCCTCACTAGATGCTTTTGTAATAGGAGTAGGTTCCTATTGAGGTTGCTGAGGAACTGAAGCAAAGGAATGGGTAGTAATGATAGATTGAATAGGGGTCAAAGATGTGTAAGGTTTTAGCTGATTAGGGGAAGTGTTTGTGAGAGGATCTATTAGACTGGGATCCCCAAGGTAATGTTAGGTAAACTCAACATACCCATGACAGGTGTAGAATAAAATCTAGGTGGAGGAAATAAGAATGGTATCTGATAAGAAGGGTAATGACCTGGGGGAACTGCTATGAGATGGTTAAGACCTGGGGGAATGGTTCTGGGATGAAAAGGACTAGGAGAGATACCAACAAAAGGAAGAGGACCTTGAGGAGTAATACCTGAAGCATGGGTTGAGTTGGAAATAATAGGTTACAGAGGTGCTGGCTACTATGAAGATGTACCAAACCGCTTGTGAATAGTCTGTGACACTTGAAGCATGCAAACATTGGATGAACTAGGCTCAAAAGGGTTAGGCGGTGGACCATAATAAGCACCAAGCAAGGTGGAATATTTGTAGACTCGAGGAGAGACATTGGTGAGGGACAAGAAAATATTATTGTCACTCATCGATGAGATAGCGGAATGAAGTGAAGTCTGAGACTTAGGATCATAGTACGTCAGTTGATCGATAATGGAAATTTTTCCATTATGAGGGAAGCATATCTTACTGAAAATCATAGATGCAACAAATGACATAACATAGGTGTAACTGTGATGTAAGTGGATGCTATAATCTAATGGGGCATCAATGACCTCGATGTCAATTGAAATAGTATTGCTAGCAACAGTGATAGGAAAATTGTGATATAAGCCAAGGCATTGAGAGGGATGACCGTCCTAAGAACAGAGAGTGATGTTGGAAGGGGACAAGTCAGGTAAACTGAGTTGCTTCCAAACACTAGCTACCATCACGCAGGTGGAGGTAATTTCGTTTATGATACACCACTAAACAATGGTGTTTGTTATGAAGACTAATGTTTGAAATGAAAGAGATGAAGGAAGAGGGAGATCTTTCGATTTGTAAGCATCAAAGACAATCATATGATTGTCAAAAGGATCCACAACATTCAAAGTAGAGAGTAGATCTTTCCATTGGGATGGGCACATCTAGAGGACTTCCAGCGTTGACATGGCAGCAGGAGCTGTGTCAAGTCATCTACTATGCTATAGGTATGGGAAGCTTTAGAAAAAGAAATGTTTTGACGTAATGGACCTTTGGGGATCTTGGTGATAACCTCTACCTTAGGCAGAGGGATCTGTAAGGTACTATTTGATGATGACAGAGGCTTAGTGGAAACTTGGGGTTGGGATTGAGTCACTGACTCAGTAGGTGGCTTATCATATTGGCGAATCGATTTTGAAGGGGTTAACTTGTTCGATGTTGACTTCATCTTAATTCATCATAAGGATTTGATAATAATTGTGACTAGATGATGGGGGTGGGGGAGCTGCATGACCTTGTGTATGTTGAGCAATAAGATATCCTTGGTGAGGAAAAGGATGGGTAGGAACAATTGGTTGAGATGAAGCAATAGGAGGATGAGGAGCTACGGGTCGTTGTCCTCTAGAAGCAACTATTTGAGCTTCCCATGCTTGATACATTTGAGGTAAAAGGGGAAACTCATGAGTATAATGGCAATATACGTCAAAAAAGGCACAAGGTTTATACATACGAAGAGACTTGTTTTTCTTGGGTTGTATTCCCTATTGTTGGGTTACGAGATTATGCTAGTTTCCCTGAGGTGCATTAAGTGGTGGACCCTAGTTGCCTTGATTACCTTGAGATTGCTAGTTTCAGTTACCTTTCCCCTTGTTCCATTTCTTGGGGTTGGGGGGACTGGTTGTGCTCTACTGAGCATACACTTGAACTTGTGGGGGATGTTTTTGTTGTGGTAGAGGTGGAGGAGGTATTGGGGGTTGGGGTGCTGGTGCCAGTGGGGCTGGAATGCTAGGCGGTGCTTGCAGATAGTAAGGAGATGGGAGAACATTAGGATAGATAGGTGGAGAAAAATCTAGTCCTGACATCTGCTGATGTGGATGGGGATATGCATATGAAGTGAGAGGACCTAGATAAGATTTCCCATGTGAAAGATTGGGTCGGGGGGTGAATAGGTGTAAGAGGAACTAGTCTCCCCTCCCAGGGTTTACCATAACTCATCGAGGTGAAGAATATGGTTGAATTTAAGGATGTGAAACGGATCCAACGATACCATCAGTGGCATGAGATGCCTTGATGCATTAGTAGCGCCAGTTCGAGGTAGATCAAGAACGAAAATATAAACATATCATGACTGGAGGTAGATTAGGTTAAGTTTCAAGGCTACTTGGAGTGCATCTTCCTCAGATTGAGGGAAGTGAGAAGCGACATATTTAGCGATGGGGGCCAAAAGCGATCTAAGGAACCAATCCATATAGATGTGGTCTTCTAATTCAAGAGCTTTACATTTTCTCCTCTTGAATATATGCCATTCCTGAACATGGTCAGATAGGTGAGTGGAATAAGTTTGACGAAAATAAGTCAACAGTTCGATACCAGTGTCATAATGGAGAGGTAACTGGAAATAGGGTAGAAAAGGATTGGAAAGAGTGACAAAAGTGGAATGAGTGGCTCTGGGTTCATTCACATACCACTTAGTAGCAACTTCGGTAAGAGTGCATTGGAAAAGATGAAGAAAGATGGACTCTTCAGTGATAGAATTAGATGAACACCACATATGGAATCAACGAACATGATTTGTGGGATATTCTCCAAGATTACCTTCAAACTTGGGGATGTTAGAAGGAAGCTTGGTAGGAATAGATGGCTAATTGAGGTCATGGAGAAGAGGGTCGTTGATGAATTGGCTGAAATTAGGGACACTCAAACCATCCATAAAAAGAAGCAATGGAGTAGGAGTGACCATACTGGAGGAGGTTTTGCTGTTGGGGTTACCCTGGTTAGTACCGGGGTTACCACCTTGGTTTCCTGCACCCATGTTGGTGCTTGACATGATTATGATATGGGGTTGAGAATATGCAGAATCAAATGAAGAACTATAAGAATCAGTAGAACCAGAGTCAGAATGAGGACTAGATGGAGGACTGGGTGGATGAACTCTAATTCGATGGGGAGGAGTAATATGTTCTAATAGAAACTGAGGATGAAGGCCTCGAATTATTCACGATAAATTCCTGGGGGGCACAATGATTTCAATACAATGATGACTCTAAGGACTAAAGGGTTATGCTAAGAAAAAAAGAGCAACAAATAACGAGAAAACACCTAGTGCAGTGGTTCCAAGTGTAAACTAACTATATTAATGATGCTACTCTAATACAAGCAAGCATGTCCTATCAAAGAAAAAGGCCTCTAGCCTGTAGGTGGTCTAAATGCTCAAAAAATCCTAAATCTACTATTTTAGATGGCTTTCCAAATAACTTCTTACTTAACATAATCTTATTCCCGCAAGAAGAACTGTTCAAAGAAAGGTAGGGTAGAGAACCAACTTCTTCCCATAGCTAGAACTACAAGGTGTTTTCCTAAGATTGGTAACTACAATTACCTTTGTCCCATGGGGGTGGTCGAGTCTTGAGCTTCTTGATGATCAAAAACTGAACGAGATTCCCTACCACAAGTTTCATAGCCCCAAGGAGCGCCTCTTGCATGATGACCTAGGCTAACACCCTCTGAATCGGGTTTTTTACGCACTCGAAATTTGGACCGTGGGATGGGGAAGGATTTTAAACTCCCTAATATGTCAACTTATATGTCTCAATATAAACGATCAATGGGTGTTATTGGAATACTATCCCATCGATCCTACAACTAAAATACACAGATTGTTTGGCCCTAGTTCCCAGGTGAGCTTAATCTACGTGTGTTGGATTATTAAGGTGTAGTGTTTTAAGTCTTGGCTTGGTGTTAACCAAGCTCACATTCTCTTAGGGTGTGAGTGTGTGAAAATGAAGTGTCAAGTGGATGAGTTAATTGAGCATGTTTTATGATGCCATGTGCTACTAGAAATAAAGTTTTGAAATACTATACAAAATAATGCTAAAAATGACAGAAAAATAAACAACAAATCAAGCACACAAACCCCCACCCAAAAATGTTATCAATAAACTAAGAAAGAGAAGGAAAACGAGCTACTCAAAGACACATAAAAGGCCTAAAATATCTAATGTCAAAGGGATTAAGATCTAGAGGCACTAATCTATTATAAATGGTGCAGACACACAACAAAAATAAGGGGTGAAAAATGTTGTAAAGGATAGGTATGAAAGCTCAAAAACCAAGGATACTCAAGGGTATCCTAAGTGGGAAGGAAAAAACCAAACTCTAAAGGGAGAAAAGCTAATATAAACTTATCCAAAAGTGTTGTAAAATAATGGATAAGACCCTAAAAATTAGTGGTTGAAAATGCAGAAACCCTAGATTCCTCACCCAACCAATATCTCCCTAAAAATGTGGAGGTGTACTCTAAACCATAGGGAGTTTTTTCTTTCCTCAAATAGAAAAAGAAAAGAGAATCTAGGCCTAGGGTAGACCGAAACAAAGATAAGAAACACTTCCTAGCCCACACAACACTCTCAGAAATCCTAATTTTTTTTTTTGAAAAATTATCGAAAGAAACCCAAAATGCAAATACTGACTTGGAAACAATGGAAAACAAAGATATCTGGCCAAAAAGTGCGTTTTGGAACGCATATATGGGGCTGAAAAGTGTGATTTTCTCTCGGTTCTCTCGATTGGCATATCTCGAACAAATTTTTCCATCTCTTGCTCGACTGATACCTTTGACTTGCGTAAAGAACCAAAAAACCACTAGAATTTGAAAATTTGACAAAAAAAGGAAAGAAAATTATAAATAAAAATTAAGAGGCTATAACTAGTTGCAAAAACCTTAAAATTTACTAAAACTTTAGTCACCCAGGAACTGAGTTACTACACTAGTGGAGTTTCCATTTGTTGACGACAAATGTAGCTAAAGACCGAGTGGAGTCGCCATTTGTTAGTATGAAATTTCTTGGAAGGTGCACCAAAACAATTTCACTTAAATCACTGGTGACAAGTGACTCTAACAACAATTTGTGGCTTCTTACGCTTCAGATCTGCAATAATAAAACGAGAAAAACCTGCAATAAAAAAATATATGCAATCCAAAATAGCAAACAAAAATAGAAATCCAATGTAATAACCCAATAGGAAATACTTTTAAATGAATAAGAATCTTTATTGATAACACCTAGTGAAGGAGATTTACAAAAGAGTCTATAAATCCCCCTCCGTGGGATGGGTCCTTTGATGTCCTTGATGCTTCAATGATCAGTTCTCTCTCTCAATATGTGAAAAAACTCAAAACAATGTTTAGGACTCAAGCGGGAGCTCAAATGCAAGAAAACGATAGTGGTGAATATGATAATGGTCATGGTGAAGCATGAATAGAAAACCCTCTTATTTATAACAAAGTAATGGGTTAATCTCGAAAATGGAGAATAATAAAATAATATTGAACAAACCAAGATTTAACCGTTAGGAATACGTTATTATATTTTTTGGAGAGGGAAATCACATGAGAGAATTTTTTGGCCAACACGTTTCGAACCAACAAGTGTGGTTCATCATCAGGATTAGATGAAGAGGCAGAGCATTGGCAAAAGGCTTAAATAGAGAGCAATTATAGAGACATAATTTCAAAGTAACGACCTATATTGAACAATAAGTTTAAATTATAATATAATTTAGTTACTTAACAGGTTAATAAGCAAAATATTTTTAAGTTAACGATATATAAACGGCTTAGTTTTTGAAAAAAAAATTTAAATAATGATATTATTCATTAATTTATTTAAAAATATTGAATAGTAAGCTATATTAAACGGCTTAGGTTTTGAAAATAAATATTAACCATTATTTTATTTAAAACCAAATATTACTTAGTTCTTGAAAATAATATTAGTTTTATTAATTTGATTAAAACAAATAATGTTTAAATAAATTAATAAATTAATAAATTAATGTTTAATAAAATTAATAACTAAAATAATGTTTTAAAATAAATATAAACTAATATCTTATTTAATATTATTTTTCAAAAAACTAGCCATTATAATATAAGTCGTTACCTATTAATATTTAATAATTAAATGAAATACATATATTATTTTTAAATATATTTTTTTTTCAAAAACTAGCCGTTTATAATATAAGCCGTTACTTAATAATATTGTTTTTAAACATATTAATAAATTAAAATTATAATTTAAACATTATTGTTCAAATATAGTTGTTACTTGAAATTATGTCTCTACATTGCTCTCTATTTAAGCCTTTGCCATGGTCTGCCTCTTCATCTAGTCCTGATGATGAACCACACTTGTTGGTTCAAAACGTGTCGGCCAAAAAATTCTCTCATGTGATTTCTACTGAAAGACTTTGTTTAATTCATTATCAATCACAGAAGCTTGAATATAGAAATAAAATGATTTATCAATTATTTCATGGGGATTAAGAATGGCGTGAAATTGAAATAATTTTGAGAAGAATCTTTGGCGAAAATCACATAGAGATATTATTTGTCGACACGTTTCGAACCAACTAGTGTGGTTCATCGTCAGGACAAGTTGAATGAGCAGATCTTGCTATGCATTATAAATAGATCGGGCAGTATGTCCAATGACCAAAATTCCAGATCAGGTAACGACTAAAATGATAACAGCTAGATTGACCGGGGAACGGTTAGTTAGACTAGGAAGGGCATAATTTATTTAAAAAGTAAGTTCAGTTATTAATTTCTTTATAAATGGACAATTTTATAATGCAAATATATGTTAGAATAAGCGAGTTAATAAATCAAATCATAGAGAATAGTTGATTCTATTTTAATTAAATATAAGTTAATTATATTTTAAATAAAATATAAGTTAAGGGACATTTAAATCTTAATTTAAATTAAGAAAATAAATGAATAACTTAATTAGTTATGAAAGATGTTTATAAATATTAGTTTGTTGAATAAGTTAAAAATAGAATAATCTATAAATAGTTATTTCCATTTTAAAATAAAAGCTAAAGGACCTATATTCATGAATATATATCAAAATAAACAGATTAGTATCATATTCGCAGTCAAAGAGTATCCCTATAAAAATACTAGAGAAATTGAAATATTAATTAATAGTTTATTAAGGGTAAAAATAGTTAAAAAAATAAAATAAAATGAAATGAAATAAAAATAAAAAATAAAAAATAAAAGTAAAAGTTTAATAGTCAAAAATAAAATATTAGAGAATTCAAGTACTAGAAGAAAAAAATAAAAATAAAAATAAAAATAAAGGGAGAAAATGACTAGGAGGAGAGGGCTGGGACCCAACAACTACTGATCTTCTAGCCATCCTCTCTATTAAGATTGTTTGGCCTTTTTTCAATCTCAAGGGCTTCCCTAAATTTCCGGAGATGAAATTGCGACACTCTAGCAATCACACTAGCTTCTTCGATGTAGACATGATGATTGGTTTTCTCAACCCGCTCTACTAAAGTGGAAGACTTGGTTCTCATATGCTTGAGGTCAGCTGCGTGTTCACTAATCCTTTGGTTAATGGAGTGACCAGTCTCACCGATATTGGGGGTCCCACAAGAATAAGGAATAATATAAACACCTTTCATGTCCTTGGGGTCAATAGGATCCTTCACAGATCTGAGGGACTTACGAATGGTGTTAAGAGGTCTAAATGTTGCGGGGACATTATGCTTCTTAAGAATCCTCGCAATCCTATCCGTGGTCCCTTGGACATAAGGAAGATGGACACTAGGAATCTGATCCTTAGGTTCTCTTCTGGATAACGAATTCTTAGTTTATTTGAGGAAAGCATTTTGTCCCAAATGTCTGTTATAACCGTTCTCAACAAAGACATTAAGGAGATGGGACTTCTCCTCCTCGAAGCTCCTTTCATCAGAGATCCTTAAGGCATGAGTCGCTAGGGTGTTGAGAACACCCAACTTCTAGGCTGGGAAATGGTGGGAACTAGCATGAAGATACTGCTTTGTATGAGTTTTCTTGCGAAACACTCGGTGGGAGAGGGAATCATCCTCATTCTTCGAGATGAGAATATCAAGGAATGAGAGGCAACGATCGACTTCTTGTTCCTTAGTGAACTTGATGGCTGAGGATTGATTATTGAGATGATCGAAGAAGAGATCTAACTCCTCTTGGCTGTGAGACCAGATGACATTAGTGTCATCCACATATCGCTTCCAATGCTTGGGCAGGAGACGGGCTGAGTTCAGAGCCTTAGATTCAAAATCCTCCATAAAAAGATTAGCAACAATAGGGGATAGGGGTGAAAACCTAAGGATCGGATTCCTAGTGTCCATCTTCCTTATGTCCAAGGGAGCACGGATAGGATTGCAAGGATTCTTAAGAAGCATAATGTCCCCGCAACATTTAGACCTCTTAACACCATTCATAAGTCCCTCAAATCTGTGAAGGATCCTATCGACCCCAAGGACATGAAATGTGTTTATATTATTCCTTGTTCTTGCGAGACCCCCTATATCGATGAGACTAGTCGCTCCATTAACCAAAGGATTAGTGAACACGCAGCTGACCTCAAGCATATGAGAACCAAGTCTTCCGCTTTAGCAGAGCATGTTGAGAAAACCAATCATCATGTCTGCATCAAAGAAGCTAGTGTGATTGCTAGAGTGTCACAATTTCATCACTGGAAATTTAGGGAAGCCCTTAAGATTGAAAAAAGGTGAAACAATCTTAATAGAGAGGATGGCTGGAAGATCAGTAGTTGCTGGGTCCCAGCCCTCTCCTCCTAGTCATTTTCTCCCTTTGGTATTTATTTATTTATTTTTTTTCTTCTAGTACTTGAATTCTCTAATATTTATATATTTAAACTCTTTGACTTTTAAACTAAAATTAATATTTTTATTTTATTTGATTTGATTT
>APFE031558245.1:59551-98214 GCA_000404065.3 Pinus taeda
ATATTTTATTTTTGACTATTAAACTTTTACTTTTATTTTTTATTTTTTATTTTTATTTCATTTCATTTTATTTTATTTTTTTAACTATTTTTACCCTTAATAAACTATTAATTAATATTTCAATTTCTCTAGTATTTTTATAGGGATACTCTTTGACTGCGAATATGATACTAATCTGTTTATTTTGATATATATTCATGAATATAGGTCCTTTAGCTTTTATTTTAAAATGGAAATAACTATTTATAGATTATTCTATTTTTAACTTATTCAACAAACTAATATTTATAAACATCTTTCATAACTAATTAAGTTATTCATTTATTTTCTTAATTTAAATTAAGATTTAAATGTCCCTTAACTTATATTTATTTAAAATATAACTAACTTATATTTAATTAAAATATAATCAACTATTCTCTATGACTTAATTTATTAACTCGCTTATTCTAACATATATTTGCATTATAAAATTGTCCATTTATAAAGAAATTAATAACTGAACTTACTTTTTAAATAAATTATGCCCTTCCTAGTCTAACTAACCGTTCCTTGGTCAATCTAGCTGTTATCATTTTAGCTGTTACTTGATCTGGAATTTTGGTCATTGGACATACTACCCAATCTATTTATAATGCATAGCAAGATCTGCTCATTCAACTTGTCCTGACGATGAACCACACTAGTTGGTTCGAAACACGTCGACAAAGAATATCTCTATGTGATTTTCACCGAAGATTCTTCTCAAAATTGATATGGATCACAGAAGCCTAAATTCTTTAATTGAAATAATTATTAAATAGTGATTTAACAATTATTCCAATAATAGAATTAAGAAATAATAAATAAATAGTGATTTATTTAATTATTCCTAGGTGATTTAGTCATGTGACAAGGAATAATTATTAAATAATGATTTAATAATTATTTCTAGAGAAAATTAAATAAATAATGATTTATTCAATTATTCTCATGGAGTTTTTAAAATTTTAATCAGAAATAGTTTAATAAAAATGGTTTACTAAATTATTTCTCATGGTGAAAGTGATTTTACTATGGTAAAATTAAATCCTATATGGCATATTTCGATCCACCTAGTTAGAAATGGCTAGGTGATCAGTTTTTGGTGATAACACCAACTTAATGGGAATTGTGACCACAAAACAAGAACTCTAGCCGTAAAAACCCATATTTTTGAATAAAAGCATGAAAAAACATCTCCAAATTGAAAAATGGTACTAACATGCACGATTTTTTGGAGAAATTCCAATCAACCATGGAATTAAATACCAAATATTATGACTACAAGAATCTCAAAATTCCAACATTTTTTTAGCCATGACAGTAAATATGAAATATCATGAGTACAAAAGCCTTAAAATTCCAAAAAATTTCAATCATGACATTAAAACCAAATATCATGAGCACAAAAAACCTTAAAATTCCAATGATTTTAAACCATGACATTAAAAGCAACTATCAAGACTACAAAAAAACCTTAAAAAACAACACCTAATTCAAAGTCATTCTACCAAGAGAAATGTTGGAGGTTAAGGTGAAAGGGGAAATTTTTGGGAATTTTGCTGAAGTATGGAAAAATTGTGTGGTAAGGAGGAATAATGAAATACTGCACACAACAAAGGTGGGTGGATATTGTGTGCAATACAAAAGAAAATAGGAATACAATGTAGGTGTTCAACACACCACACATACGTGCGTTAGAAGGAACAAAGATCATTATGTAATAGAAACGTGTAACTGTCAACATCACAATCTCCAATAGTATGGGTTAGTTAATTGTGGGTAAGAATTTGGTTGTGATTCGACCTACTATGGTCAAGAAGTTAGTTTCAATGTGGAAAAAGAGTGGACAATTCATTAGGGTGAGATGGTCAAAGATTCTCAGGGGTGCAATGATGGAGATCGAGTTATTTAAAGAGTTGTTGTTGTTTCTATTCTGTTAGCTTTTTGATTGTTCTCGGGATACTTTTGTTTGGTTAGATGCTGGTATTATTGATGATTTTTCTATTTGAGGCCTTTCCAAATACTCATTCTGATAATCGTTGGATAATACAAAATGAACTATGATGGTCTACTTTCTCCCATTTAGGTGAATGTTTCCCTTTTGTAATTTGTATCACCGATCTTTGCTGTTGATTTGAAGTATTACGAGATTTTGTGCTGGATTTTTTTAAAAGAAATAAATATTTGAATTTTATTAAAATAATTGGGATTCAACCCAGAACCATTACAATTATTCTAAAAAAGTGTTGCCAAAATTCGTTGAGGATTCGAGATTGAACATGTAAGACCAATAAAAATCCTTAATTGAGAGTTCCAAAAAATAAAAATATTATTCCCATTTCAGCTAAATATTTTCTAAAAGACCCATAATATCTAATACATTTGCATCCTATTATTAACTATTTGTGGTTTTAACTTTGATTGGTTTCTCGTTTTTGTTTAACTTCATCTCGATTCTTGTTTTCATTGGTGAAGTATATCCATCCTTTTTTTTGAATTGGAAGCAATGTATGTTATCTACTATATCTAGAGGATCATTTTTTCTGTTATTTATCTCGAATCTTGTCCACATCTTCAAGATTCTTATGCGGTCGTTCCTCTTCTTCCTGATCTGGCCAAGAAGTTGTATTTTTAGTCTTGTTTTATGAAGAGACATAGGATTCACCAAAAATATTTGTCTTATCCTTGACCACTTTTGGAAGATTATCCCAAGGAATATTTTTTTCATAATTATATTCAAAGGAAGCATTTAGGTAACCAAAGTTCTCAGGATTGTCATTGGTCTCCTTTATGTATTATATCTCCACTTGGCTTGGTGCTAAGATTCCATGAACCTAGTGGGGGTATTTCTTGGATTTTAATGTCTCTTATTGATTTTCCTCATTTCGAAGATCTAGGGGGAGTTCTTCTTTAAATGTCAAATAATTTTATGACTTGGCACCTTCCCAACATCTTGATTTGTGGTTATTTTTCCTAGCTTTGATATTCCAAACTTTGGGACAATTTTTGAAGGAATGCCCCATTTTGTAACAAGCTCTACAAGGGAAAGACATATTTTCACAATCCATCTTTTGCACCCATAGATAATATGGACCTGTTAGGTTGATTTTCATGGGAAATCCTTTGCAAAATTCCATCTCCATCCAAATACTAGCATATGTGTGTTTCAAGTGCTATTTTGTATCATTACTATGATGATAAAATCTACATAAAACATTAGCTATAGCTTTCAATAATGGAATATTCTAGAGATGAAAAGGTATATTAAGAAGCCCTATCCAAAATGGGGTGGTAGAAAATGAAGCTGAATGGGGGTCGAAAGAGGGAGACCAGCGTTGCATAGAAAACAATACAATTCCAAAGAACTTATGTCACAAGGTTCGTCGTGTAGAAATAACTCAAAATTTGCAGCTGCTAAAGAAATTAGGTTGAAATCAATAGACACAAATTTCTCCTACTATATTCTAGGGAAGGGAAACATACAATAGAAACACATGCAATCATTTAATACAATTTTTATTGGGGAACCCAACTGGGAAAAACTCCTCCTCTATTTGTATTAAATCAGATGAGAACAATGATCTATTACAATGACATCTTCAATCCTTGATGCTCAACATGCACTGTAATACTAATCTCCTCCTCCCGAGTTCGCTCTTCCTAATACTTAGGTAAAATAGGCCTCCTGCTTCTTCTTATTTCCTTGCACAATTCATGATCTTAAAAAATAGGGAAGCTCCTATTCCCTTGTGAAAATCCAAGAGAGTTAGCTCACCCGCTCAATGCAAACTCTGTAAAATCACTAGTATACAATAATGATTACAATTATGCATTTTCCTACAGCGTCACTAGGCAATTTGAGTTGCATGCATGAATAGGGTTATTTTTAGTAAATTGACTAGTTAACTAAGATATCAATGATTTAACAATGATTTAAACTACTCAACTAAACTCATATTGACTCTATTGGAGACTAGAGCTCAAATAAACGACTTTCACTAAATATAATTCCACTAGATATCTTTATCTTAGCAATCAACTCATGCACAGCTCTACTTCTTTCCCACAAAATCAAATTGACTAACTTAACTAATCGACTTGGCCATGTCACTCCTGCTAACTGTCTGAGAGCTCATCCTACTGAAGTGGAAATTCAAATTTCTTCATTTGACTAAGGCAAAATTCAAATGAAGTATTTTCTTGCTACAATTTGCCACTACCTCTTAGCAAGAAAAGGGTTATGAACAACCCTAATCCAACTCTTGTGGAACTCAAAACTGCCTCTTAACAAGGCCTTTGTCAAGATATCAACATTCTGCTCCTCTACAGGAATGTACTATAGCATAATAACCCTCCTTTGTACATATTATATCAGGTGATGGTACCTAATTTTTATATGCTTGGACCTATCATGAAACATTAGATTTTCATAGAGTTTTATACAACTTTGATTATCACAGTGGATCAATGTAGGCTCCATCCCTTGAATTAAGAGACAAACTAGGATCTTCCTCATCTAAATAGCCTCACATGCTACTTGACTAGTAGCCATACTCAAACTTTGTTGAGCTAAGTGCTACATATCTCTATTTTCTGCTATACCAAGAAACTGTTGCTGGCCCAACAATGAAGACTGCTCTTGATGTGCTCTTATTATCTGAGGGTCTCTCTACCTAATCTGCATCTGTGAAGCCTTGGAGCTTCACTCCATCAGTATACATGTACCATAAACCAAAGTCTTTTGTGCCCCTGAGGTATCTTAGAACATGATTTTCTACTTTCTAGTGAATCTTGGAAGGCTCCCCATGATCTGACTAAGTTGATTAACTGCAAAAATATATTAGGCCTTGTGTTCACCAAGTACATCAAGACCCCACCAATTATTTGTAGATAGTGCCATATATTTCCTCCCCGATAGAAGCATCCTCTTTCCTCCAGTTAGTACCTAGAGGAGTATCCACTGGTTTGCAATCCTGCATATGGAATCTTTGAAGGATTTTAGAGGTGTACTTCCCCTGTCCAACAAATATCTCTCCATCTCCCTACCACACCTCGAAGATAAGGAAGTAGTGCATCAAACCCGTATCCTCATCTTGAACTCTCTTGCAAGGCCCTCCTCGCAAGACTAGATCAACTTGTCATCTCTTTTCAGTATCAAATCATCCACATAGAGAACTAAGATGAGGAGACTGCCATCTACCATAATGTAGTAGAGATTGACATCTGCTTCACTCTTAGTGAAACCCCATCCACTAACATAATCATATATTCGAGTGTACCAAGCATGAGGTGCCTGCTTGAGACCATATACACATATCTTGAACCTACACACCTGTGTCTTCTTGCTAAAGGTGTTGAAACCATCAAGCTCCTCAATGTAGATCTCTTCCTCAACCACTCCATTAAGGAATGAAATTTTAACATCCATCTGGTGAAACCTCCACCTGAAATGTGTTTCCAATGCAAGTATGGTCCTGATAGATGAGTATCTTGAGACAAGGGAAAATATCTCCTCATAGTCAATCCCCTCCCCCTGTGAGAAGCCTTTGGCCACAAATATGGCCTTGTACTCCTCAATACTGCCAATTAATGCATATTTCACCTTATACAACCACTTGGAACCAATAATTGATTTTCCCTAAGGTCTAGGCACAACCCCCCAAGCATCATTCTTCATGATAGAGTCATACTCCTCCACCATGGCACCTAACCACACTTGCTAGGAAACAATCCCTTCAAAAGAAGATGTCTCAGAATCAATCAAATCTGGAATGAGTGCCATATATCTTGTATATCTATATGGTGATCTCCTTTGTCTGCATAAGGTGCTAGGAGCTCTAACCTACTCCTTAACTTCCTACACTAATATGTAAACCATCTTGGTCCTCTTCCTTCCTTCTCTGGAAGGTTTTGTTTGAGTGGGTGACTCCACTCAGTCTTCCTTCTACTACACCATATATGGATGGTCCACATCATCCTCCTAAAATGTCCTCTTTCATTTGAGAAAAATATGACTTTGTGAATTTGACCAAGGCTCCTCCTCTAGTGGTATGGTCAGTTCTCGCCCTAGAGAAATCCTCATGGATTTCTCCTCAGTAATCTCACATCCCTCCTCATAACAACCATCCTGAGTGGGGGCATGTGCACCTGCTAAATATGAGGTGTCCTAATATAGCCTACAAAGATCCCCATCTCTTCAATGGGCTCCAACTTCTTCCTACTATCTTTGGAGACATGAAAACAGAATATGGATCCAAAAATGTGAAAGTGGGATACATCTGGCTTCCTCCCAGTGAAAGCCTCTTTAGGTGTAGTCCTTCTAAGAATTTTGTGAGGTCCCTTGTTCTACAAGTAAAAAACTTATTGTAAGCTTTTTTCCACAGGGATAGTGACAACCCCTGGTCATGCAACATTGCTCTAGCAAACCCTACAATAATTATGTTTTTACTCTATGCAACCCCATTTGTTGTGGATGGTGGGGTGAAATCAAATCCATTCTAATCACATAATACTTTTGTTTTTCCATTGATAATGTGGAAAATGGTCCACACACATATGAGTGAACTCGCTCCAAGATGGCTCTAGCTTTGTTATCGTAACCTTGGAAGGAGGATTTAACATATTTTACAAGAGTTCATCCGTTCCAAACATAATGTTGATCAAGGGTGCATTTTTGAAGTCCAGTGGTGATCAATTACATTATTTTCAAAGTTCCATGGTGTTGGTGTCCCATGCACCTATGCCAGAGCTCTCCAACATCTTGGCCCTAAACATGTTCTGCCTTGCCACTCGACTCAACACATGCATACACCTCTAGCTTGTAGATATTTTTAACTTGAACACAATTTTATTTTACTTGTTCAGTAGAAACATGATTCAAATATGTCTTCCCTCTACTGAACACCACATCATATCCTCTATCTTTTAGTACAACTACAAAAACTATATTTTTTTTTAGACTAGGCACATGCATTACATTCTTTAGGTGAAGATGGGAGTCTGACTCCCTCTTAAAGGTGACAGTGCCAATCCCTTTGGTACTATACCTTCCATCATCTCCAAGCTCATTATGTAATTGTAGGTCCTTCTCCTCTAAGCTACTAAAGAACTCCTTATTTCATGTCATATGAAATGAAGCACCAAAGTCTAAGTAACATACACTACCTCGTACATTACATTCCATGCATTTAATGAGGGAAATATCCAATTTGAAATATGTTGTGAGAGAATCTCCTCCTGCTCCTGCGATAGGCTTCTTATTGGATTTCTTGTGTGGAAACTTGGTTGCATAGTGTCCATACTCATGGCAGTGAAAGCATTTAATTTACTGGGGTCTTTCTTATTTCCATGGTTTTGGCTAGATTCTACCTTGACTTGGGCATTCTTTCCTTTGGATTTATCTCCTTTTCCAGACAGGGCAAAGTTTTCTTCCTCATTAGTTCTAGATGAGACTCCATCTCTAGTGTTTCTTCTAATCTCCTCCTGCACCAAGTCAGGCCAAAGTCTCTCCCAATCTGGGAGCTTGTCTCTTCCATTAACTAAATCCTGATAGCTATGATAAGAATTTGGAAGACCAAGGAGTGTTAAGCTCACAAGTTCAGTTGCTGGAATAGTCTCTCCAACTCCTCTAAGTTCGTCTCTCACCTGAGTGAATTTGGATATGTAATGAACAACAATTTTATTTTTATTCTGTTATATACCTAGGGGGGATAATATGGGGTACAAAGGAGGTACCCAAGGGAATAATGTAATAATGGGATGGGCCATAGTAATAAATAAGGTGGTTAACTCGTATCATGTAAGGGACCATAAGTAGTTAGTAATAATGTAATGGGCCCATGGTATTAGATAGATGGTATTGAGGGAACCATGGTGATGACCCATGCTATTGTATGTATGAGGCCTATATAGAGGCTAGAGACTCCACATTGAGGGACGTCAAGGATTATTGTATGAACAGGCATATGGCTTGTGGAGTGTTCTCCTTCCTTAAGGAGTGAATATATGGTGTTGCCTTACCTTAAGGGTTGGATTAGTAAAGAAGCATTTCTATCTATATTCAGATCTTGTTATTTATTGGGTTATTTCTATTATCTTATATTTTTGGATCAGATCTATAACAAGTGGTATCGAAGCACTTTCTTGGGCAAAAGTGGCAAATGTTATATACCTAGGGGGGATAATATGGGGTGCAAAGGGAGGTACCCAAGGGAATAATGTAATAATGGGATGGGCCCTAGCAATAAATAAGTTGGTTAACCTGTATCATGTAAGGGACCACAAGTAGTTAGTAATAATGTAATGGGCCCATGGTATTAGATAGATGGTATTGAGGGAACCATGGTAATGACCCATGGTATTGTATGTATGAGGCCTATATAGAGGCTAGATACTCCATATTGAGGGACATGAAGGATTATTGTATGAACATGCATATGGCTTGTGGAGTGTTCTCCTTCCTTAGGGAGTGAATGTATGGTGTTTCCCTACCTTAAGGGTTGGATTAATAAAGAAGCATTTCTATCTATATTCAGATCTTGTTATTTATTAGGTTATTTCTATATCTTATATTTTTGGATCAGATCTATAACAAGTGGTATCGGAGCACTTTCTTGGGCAAAAGTGGAGATTTTTTTTTTTTTTTTTTGCAGGAACTTTCTGGGGCGACGAGTTTGCAGATAAAATCTGTATGTTTTGGGTAAAAATATACAAAATCTAACTGCATATTTGCATTCTTTGTGAAAAAATACCCAATTTCAAAAAACAAATCAGCTGAATCGGAGTCCGGATGAAGGAGATATTGCTGATCTAAAAATCATAGGTGTTGTAGACATTTTTTTGGGGCAGCAAGTTTGCGGTGCAGATCTGTATGTTTTGGGGAAAAATATGCACAATCTAATTGTAGATCTGGATTCTTTGTGAAAAAATACCCGATTTCAAAAAAAAAATCGACTGAATCAGAGTCTGGATGAAGGAGATATCACTGATCTAAAAATTAGTGGTGTTGCAGACATTTTTTCGGGGCAGCGAGTTTGCGGCCCATATATGTACATTTTGGAGAAAAATATATAAAATCTAATTGCATATCTGGATTCTTTGTAAAAAAATACCCGATTTCAAAAAACAAATCAATCGAATCGGAGTCTGGATGAGGGAGATATCGCTGATTTAAAATTAGCTACTTCTTCTTCTTCTTCTTCTTCTTCTTCTTCTTTTTTTTTTTTTTTTTTTTTTTTTTTTTTTTTTTTTTTTTTTTTTTTTTTTTCAGAATTTGGATGACGGCAGGAAAGTTGCAGCGCGGATATGAAATTCCAGTGCCTAGATCAAGATTTCTATCACATGGGAGGATGCAGAATTGTCATTCCATTTCTGAAAACAGGTCATAATAAAGATTCTGAGCAATATTGACTAAACTATGGCCATTTCAAATTTTCGCCAAGTAAGTGAATTTTTTTCAAAACCCTCTTCATGGCAGTTCTATTTTTTACAGGGAAAGATAATGGTCCTACTATTGAGGAATTCATAAAAGATTTTAAGAAAAGCCATCCGAAATATTGGAAAAGTTTCTTATGGCTCAATTTGAAAGAAGAGGCTGCCATATGGTGGAACTCACTTAGCATCAAACAGTTGTCCAAATTTTTCAGATGAAGAATTTGAAAAACTCCTTACGGACAAATGGTCTCGTGTTAGAAAAAAGAATGAGACACGTAAGGGGTTATTTTATACTAGTGTCTCCTTATTGTAGGTTCATGGATTGATTCAAAAGGAGAAAATCATTGTGTCTATAAATTCAAGTTGCAAGCAAAATCTCATAAATGTCAACTTGGCAAAAAAAATTGCAAGTGCCAGCAAAACACATTGAAAACACACGGGTTGATGATGAGGATGTTCAAGTTTATAAGGATTTGAAGCTTTCTATGGATAAGTATGTGTTGCATGGTGATTTTTATACTTCAGATATGGATAACATGGATGTTGTTTTGGGATATCCTTGGATGGAATCCATGGGTACTGTCAATATTAATGTGCAGAAGAAATTCCTGAAGATCTGGTATAAAAAGAAGAAAATTATATTGCAGGATATTTCCATTAAGACCCAAGCAGAGACTATGGAGGCAGAAGTACAAAGCTCTAATGACACTTACACTTCAGATGATGAGTAGTTGATGGTCGACAATTAAACACAAATAGAGGCTGAAGTAGAAAAGGTTACAGGTGCTGACACATCAGATAAGGGCTCAGTGGTTGAAGTAATATTGGAAGATAAGACACCACAGTAGGCACCAGAACATGCATCAGATAATAGTCAGGCTCCAGTAAGGGGCGAATTAAAGAAAAATACACCATGGGATAAAACTTCAACATATCATCACCCACATCACCCCGCAAGAAAACAACCAACAAGATGGCAACCAATTAGCCACAAGGACAATAACCCTCGAATCACAGATAGAGAGGAGCAAAGATCCACCTACTAGACATCAACACAGAAGAGCTACCAAGGTCAAATTCCATCTCAAGCAAGCGAGGCACCAACGAGATCGAGGGTTCACCTTTCTCTTGGATGGCTAGATGCACGTGCATGGTACCAGTGGACTACTCTTTTGAGTAGATCTTATTATTTGTGTTCTTCTCATGTTTCGCGGACGAAACATGTTAAGGGGGGTGGAATGTTATATACCTAGGGGGGATAATATGGGGTACAAAGGGAGGTACCCAAGGGAATAATGTAATAATGGGATGGGCCATAGTAATAAATAAGGTGGTTAAGCCGTATCATGTAAGAGACTACAAGTAGCTAGTAATAATGTAATGGGCCCATGGTATTAAATAGATGGTATTGAGGGAACCATGGTAATGACCCATGTATTGTATGTATGAGGCCTATATAGAGGCTAGAGACTCCACATTGAGGGATGTCAAGGATTATTGTATTAATAGGCATATGGCTTGTGGAGTGTTCTCCTTCCTTAAGGAGTGAATGTATGGTGTTGCCCTACCTTAAATGACAGATTAATAAAGAAGCATTTCTATCTATATTCAGATCTTGTTATTTATTGGGTTATTTCTATTATCTTGTATTTTTGGATAAGATCTATAACAAATTCATTCCAATGTTCCTAAGCTTATCTTCAGTGCCAACTTCTTGCCATCATTGTTGCTTTGGAATAGGCCTGTGAGAGATTTCCACATTAAAAAATCAGTCTCCTTTCCATGCAAATTCGAAACCACATGGTCTCTAACTCACTCCAGGATAATCGTCCTAGATTTTGTAGTATCTTTATTCCACTGAGCTAGTTGTTTTGCATCTGATGGTGTTGGTTTTGGAATATTTTTTGTGTGTGTACCAATACTCCATTGCATCCAACAAAACTTCCATTATGTCTTTCCAAGCACATAAATTTGAATCTCCCTCTAATACATACTCAAGCCTCAATCCATTGAAAGAGATTGTTCTACACTGAAGAAACACCTGCACCATAAACCTGCTATTTGAAATTTCTTTGAGAGATGATTAGGAACCTAGTTTCTATGTAGTTTTCAATATCTTTGATACCATGTAGATATAACTTGAAATTTGCAACTGCTAATGAAATAAGGCTGAAATCAATTGACACAAATTTCTTCTACTAAATTCTACGGAAGGAAAACATACAATAGAAACACATGCAATCATTCAATCACAATGAACACAGATTTTAGTGGGGAACCCAACTGGGAAAAAACCCTCCTCTGTTTATATTAAATAAGATAACAACAATGGTCTATTATAATGATAACTCCAATCCTTGAATCTCAACCTACACTAAAATACTGATCTCCTCCTCCCGAATCTGCTATGCCCAATACTTAGGAAAAATAGGCCTCCTTCTTCCTCCTATTTCCTTGCATAATTATTGATCCTAAAAATTAGGGAAGCTCCAATTTCCTTGCACAAATCCAAGATAATTAGCTCACATGATCAAAGAAAACTATGTACACACACTAGTATACAATAATAATTACAATTGTGCCTTTTCCTCCAACTTCACTAGGCAGCTCGAATCGCATACATGAATAGGGATATTTTTAGTAAATTGACTAGCTAACTAAGAGATTAGTGAGTTAACAACAATTACAAATACTCAATTGTACTCATATTGACTCTATTCTAGGCTAGAGCTCAAATAACTGGTTTTCACTAAATATAACTCCCCTAGATAGATAAATCTTAGCAATCAACTCATGCACAACTATATTTCTTTCCAACAAATTCAAATTGAATGAATTAACTAAGTGAATTTGTCATGTCACTCTTGCTAACTGTCTGATAACTCATCTCGTTGAAGTGGAAGTTCAAATTTCTCCATTTGACTAAGGCACAAGTCAAATGAAGCCTTTTCTTGCTACAATTTAACACGTCAAACTTCAAACTCGAGGTTTGAATTTTGACGAACCTTAATTTTTTTTTGAGGTTTGGTGAACCTCATTGAAAATCATAGCCATTGACCTAGTCCATAGATAAAAACTATTAACCTCATATCACAACTCAAGCTTGTAATCTATCCTTGCAATTTCCATGTTCGTGATAGCGTTTTGTTTATTGATGTTGATATCTTACTATTTTATCCTATATTTCACTTTAAACTTAATATATATATATATATATTATATATATATATATATATATATATATATATAATATATATATAAAAAGAAACTAATGGTGAACCTCATCCAAACCTCATAAAAAAATTCAAACATGAACCAAACCTAATCATTGCTGAACCCGAACCATGTGACTTAGCCAGGAACCACAAACTAGAATCAAAGATCAACTTCCTATCTTTAGCTTTATAAAAGACTGATACAAAAAATCCTTTGGCCATAGGATAGATATTCAACTCATTTGGAATTAGTCGTTTCTAGTGCTCAAAAATCCTTGAGTGCAGATCTACTAAGTGCAACCATAGACCATTAAATCTACATATCAAGCCACAATCTGATAAGAAATTTGCTTCTTTGAATGCTTCAGCCACCGAAGGAACCTCTAACAAATGGGCTTCATGAAATAATGACCTTGAGAAAGGAATGCTAGTTGTAGATTTCAGAACATTGCAAAAAGAGAGGGGATACATAGCCTTACATGAGCCCACTTGTATTAAGGAAGTAACAACACTCTTTTCAACAAATTTTGAAGTAGAGGGTGTATTCAATCCAACCACCATGAAACAGAGGGCAAAGCAACACAATTCACAAAAATATTTCCTATAACAGGGGGCAATAATGAGCTTGCTTCCATGGAGAAGGGTGATCTCATCCCTTTAACTATGGACATGATCTTAATTCCAACCATCATGGAAGGTAAGACTGAGGACAAAAGTGTGAAAAAATATGAATATGTAGAAGAGATAGAGTTTCCAATTGCCATGGATGTAAGAAAATCTATTAGTAAACCATGGTATTCAATGGATAAAGAGGAGTGGGATAATATTGAAGCAGAAGAGGAGTCTTCCATCTGCAAATATCTTTGAGAGAGGAAAGATAAGTGGGTGGCTTGGGCTAAACCCTATCTACTACAAGAGAAAAGCCCCACTACACCATTTATTCCTTGACATTATAATTTTTTTTGATTGGAATTAGAAGCATGGTTAGTGAACATGTTGCCTTTCTATTTTTCCAACAACAAATTATAACTGTCATTACCGAGGCAACTATCCATATTAAAATATCATCCTTTAGCTTCTCATTCCTATCTATCTTTGATCAAATTGGAATTTTGTGCTAGTTTTTTCATGGTTCTACGATATATGCATTTTGTACAAATAGTTAGATAAATGAATGAATCACAAGGTATTTGTAAAGCTTTTGGTGAATGTCTTGTGTTGATATTTTGTCATTAAGGCATATTGTCAATCATGGTATTGGTGTATGAATGAAACTATGTTCCCCTGTTCTATGTTAGATTTATTTTTTCACTTGTATATTGAACTCATGTAGAATGGTTACTTTGTGGATTATGAAATATTTTTATACTTAACTAGTGTGCATCGTAGTTCATTTGGAATGTTTCAACGCACATTGTGAAGGATTTTGAATGTAATTCCTTCTAATGGATATATTTACAACATATGGTGAATACCATAGTTTGATGTGGGTTGTTAGGAATTAAATTCATCTCTATTTCCCATTTTCCCTTGTAAAAGCTTTAAATATTCTTGGAAAGCCATTGACATACCTTGGGGGATACTTCAACTATTTTCAATTGTTGAAAAATGTTAGTGACTAAGGGGGTTTCGTTGGATTAACTTTGAACTAGGTCAATCCTGCGAGTTAAAAAATGGTTCCGGTGTCAATACCTTGAGGTTTGTGTATAAGAGGGGTTGTGGAGATTGACTAAGGAAGAGATAGAACAAAACCAAACAACATGATTTTGTAGTAGAACAATTAAGGAACTTTCATATCAGCTCGTAGGAATGGAAACAAAGGTATATTTTTACTGAATTTCATGAAATTTTATTTTCTAAGTTTCCTTTTATTTTGTATGAGTGGTTGAAGAGATGGGTAGAGTGATGAGGACTTTAGACTCTTCCAAAGCCATACAAATGGACATTAGATCAGCTATGGAGTGTGAAAACAATGAATAATACAATATCTAGAGTTGTTTATTTTTGGCTAGATAATGTTTTAGAAGGTTACATAGTTGAGTTTGCAATTGAATATACTTTGTCTTTTAGCATAGTTGAAAGATATTTCTTTAAGGGACTACATGGTTGTAATTTGAAAATATTACGTACATGGATCAAGATGTTGCTTTGTGAAAAAGGCGTGATGTCATTAGAGTCTTGTGAGATGAGTTGCTAAATATTTGTGCGAAGCGGGGAACTAGGGAGCTGATAAGAGGATATCCTGAGCTGGAGAAGGGACAAGGGATGCAAGGGGAAGTGGAGAAAGAGAGTTTTGTGTTGTAGAAGAGCTAAATAGGAAAATACAGTGAAAGATGCAAAGAAAAACATAGGTGAAAGGAGAAGCATCATATTTCGTGCAAGAAAAATATCTAAAGAGGGGAAAAATAACTCCCAAGAGATGTCGAGGTGTCAGTGAAAAAAAATAGAAACACCTGCGTCATTGTTGAGAGGAAGCGAGATGAGCATTATGGGTGGTACCCTTCTCAGTGGGATGAGATATGTGCATAGCTGGAGTAGACGAAAAAGAATTGTGAAAGAGATTGTTTTTTGACAAAAGACCCAGAAAGAAGTATGTCACATACGATTAAAGTGTGCATAACGTTATCCTCCACAATATCCCAAGGTTGAGAAGGGAAGTCGAAGGAGGTAACCTCAAACCACTTACGGTTCAACAGCTAGCCTTTCTAAACCAGAGGGATCTCTCTATGAATTCACAACCAATGATGACTGGAATGGGAAAAGATTTTAGGATAGATTGAAAGTTTTAGGTTTTGATGCTGGATAAATGATGAAAACTAGGTAGATAGGTCAAAGGATCAAAGGGCTACAATAAAAAAGATATATAGAAGAAAGGTAGCAATGCTTTTGTGATGGCTTTAGGGTTTGTCAGTGTAGTGTAGTGTTTGAAAGAGAAAAAGGTCTTAATGATCATGTACACCATGAATTCATTAAGTGAGAAGGAAAATTACACAAAATGATATTCCCATCAAAACAAAGCTTTATGCAAAGAATTCTGTTTATAACATTTAAGGAAAATCACTCAAGAAATAAGATATGGAAATGAGAGATGTATATCATTCATAAAAAACTATAACAAAGAAAATACTTCATCAAAATATCACTGCACATGAATTCCTAGATAATAGTTGCAAACTTCTCTTTTGATTTCCTGAATAATGAGTTGAAATACAAGCTACAAGTGTTCTCACCTCTGATGTCCAACCTCTTCTATAACTGAGAAAATGATACATATATACTGAAACAACATCTCCCTTCTCTCAGGGGTCGAATCCATGAGTCTAGGAACTGATACATGAGGTGTTCCAACCAAACCCTAATGTCTAGGGAGGTTAAAACAACACCTTCATTTAAACTTTGACTCAAACTACTCTCATAAATGAGGCCCAGATTTATATAAAAACAACTTAAAAAGCCTATTTACCCTTAATTACATCAAAGTTAAGAAATTACATCATAAAAACTTGAATCCAAATGATAAAACCGAGAAAAAGTTGTTACAGGCAAAAACACAGCAAAATCAGTCACAAGTGCAATGTGCGAGGAGAATGCGTAATGAATTTGGGAGAACTGGTTTTCGAAGGTTCCCCGAGGTCCAAATTATGATCTTGATGGCTGATTGGAAAGCTATGAATGTCTGCTACATGATGAAGTCTTCAAGAGATGAAAAATATTACTTCTAGCCATCCAAAAATTCATTCTCCCAGAGGTACTCTAAAAAACGCAGCGTGCTCTTCAACAAGAGGGCAAAAAGGTGATTTTTAGGTAGTTTTTGGCCATTTCCACCTATCAAAACCTGCTAAAGGTATTCTCCCAAAGGCTAGATGTGATATACAAGTCATGAGGAATCTGAATATGTAAACAAAAAGTAATTTGGAGCTCTGCATCAAAAGCGCAGTGTGGGGCACACTGTGTTTTTGACTCTATGACTGTATCAAAATTTCCAAAAATTCAAAAAATACCTAAATTTCTCCAAATCTCTTCAAAATTGGTTCACTAAGTCCTGAAGTGCTATGCTATGCTATGAGGAAGGCATCAACAAGCAAATCCAACTTATCATTCTCTTTTTTCTTGATTAGGGTTTCCTTGAGTTTTTCCTTCAACTACTTGATCTTGATCTTGGAAACCTGATTCCTTGTGTAGTAATGAGAAACCATCTATCTTTGCAACCTATTGTCTCTGTTAGCCCTCTTAATAAGCTTTTCCAAATGAAAATTCACTTTGTCAAGCCAAAAATCTCTATTTTCATTGATTTTTGCTGTAATTAGGTCAACTGAAGACATTTGTTCTCTTTGTTGCTGATTTTCCTGCTCTAGGAATGAAATAATGAAATTAGCCTTTGAAAATTATCCTTAAGATCTTTAATATCAACATATTTCTCCATTATGACCTACTCTATTGTCTTATGATCCTCATTAAGCTTCGATTCAACCATATCAATGTCAAGATGGAAAGGGTCCTCGTCTTGCAATGCTGCCTTATGCTGTGATGGTGATCCCTGTTCTACTGATGTAAGCTTGGCCCCTTCCAAAATATGTGGAGTAAACACAAACCTATTGCTTCTCTGATATGTTTGAGTCACCTCAGGCTTAGGTGTCCTCTCAACTACTGGTCTGCTAGATGAGCCACTCTTCACATGCTTAGATGGTGTTGATGGTGTAATTTGGCTAGTAGATTGACTAGTAGAAGACAACAAGATATTTGATTGAATGAATGTATCCCAAGTGATGTTATTTTAACCAAGCTGATGCAATACAATAATTTTGATGAGTGCATGGTGAAAAAGACTGTTTTGATGATCACTCTGTCTATGATGCACCTTCTCTTCCATTTTAGCCAAGCTTTTGTAGAGGTAGTAGGGTAGGTTTAATGGCTTTACCCCTATGAAATGCATAAGAAGTCTAAAATGGTATTTGTACAATCTAGAAAATATTCCCTCACATGTAAAGTACTTCATAACAACCCTCATCAATGGAGCAAATTTCTCAAGGAGCTGTCCAAAAGGGAAAACCTTCTTAATGCTGTGTTTATATAAGTGACCTTTGATGAAAGGTTGATAGTTTTGTAGTTCCAAGTCCAAGCTCTGAAGCAATTTTTCTCCATTGTTGGGTATCCCTATGGCTGCTTCTATGACTTCATTTGAAATAGTGAAACTAACACCTACAACAGTGACCTTATCTCTCCTAAGATGAATGGCAAACAAACTGGTCAACTTGACATGGTGTTGGACCTTTTGAGCTAGCTCACAAAACCCTAAACACCCTACATTATGAAAGAATTGATTGGATAATAGGGAGGACATTAGTTCATCCATTTTGAGTGGTTCAAACCTTGAAATTTGACCTCCCTTATTATAGGATTTCCTTTCCTCCTCCATTTTGACAGTGTGCAAGAGAAAACCCTAATTAGGAAAACATGGGAATTGGATGAGGGGATAGGATGAAGGGTTTAGGGAAGGGAAAAGAGGGTAGCAAAATTTATGGATGTAGGTACGGGTTTTAGGAATGTTTGGGAAGTGTAATGGAATGAAATGAGTGTAGGATCTGGTCTAGATAATTTTTACATAGTCCTAGTTAGGGGACTAACAAAAATGAATCGTAGGGAGTTCTGGAGGGTATGCAACATGAAACTAAGGAAATGAACTGATAGGAGGTTTACAAAGACTTGAACTTGTAAAATTCTGATGAAACTTTAATTGCCCTTTAGAAACCTTTTAAAATCGGTTTTGTGGCTGTAGGAGAGAAAACACATCGAAGTTCTGAAAGCACAACGTATGTTATGGAAAATGCAGGGTGGCTATTTTGAAGTATCTTTGCCTATGAAAATGTCAATGAAATGGCTTTTTGTTAATGAGAGCTCTCTACCAATGAATATGAGGGAGAGAAATGAAATGAGATGGTCTTTATAGCTTGTAGAAGTCAATTTCATATGGTAGGGTGACCCACCATTTGTTTTCACTTTAGCTTTTGGAAACTTTGTAGCTTTGGAACATTTGAATGCAACTTTAGAGAATTAGAACTTATTACATCATTTTTGAAATAAATTACACTTTGGAACAAAACCTTTTGAGAAAAATCCTATTACTACTCTTTCCTTTGCCAGATTTATGAATGACATGACAGCTTTTGATGACTCTAACCTAATGACCTAATGGTGACACTGAGCAAAATGAAGACCATGGTGATATGACTGAGATGATGGTGATGATGATATTTCAGTGACGACACATCCAACTGAGTGATGGCAGTGACCAGAACATGAAAATTTTGAAGGAGCAGTAATAGACCTAGACACACTATCCAATAACCAAATTATATTATGAAAACCTAATGAAATGATTAAAATTTGACTTGAGACCCTAAAAAAACCTTTTAAGAGCATACTTGATCATTAGTGACAGGAAAAAATGACTGACACTAGCACATAGTAGGGAGGATCTAAATTTCTCAAAAGATTGAGAAGGAGACAAAGTAGAGAGTGGTGCGGAGGAGAGAGAAGAGGAGTACCTCCACTAAAGTGGAGCATTGTGCTATGGAAAGGGCCCTCCACCCAAGATAGAGGAGAGAGCTACCATGATCAATGATATAGTATGGAAGCATGTAGTCAAAGTATCGACATAGAGGAGAAAGAGGAGGAAGAGTACCATCTAGGTGCAAAATATCCATTGCATTCCATTGTACAAGCCTTGGCCATCCTCTGAATTGAACTCATGACCATGCGCACACCTTCAAGATTAGAGGTAAATTATTCGTTATTTATCATTATTTTTTAGTCACCCAAGTTAGTTCATCGAAGGCAGTGATATGGTGAGAGTGAAAGTAGTGAACAAGAAGAAGAGATTTTAGAAGGAGAACATAGAGTACTATTACGAGACGAATTAGAAGTTACCACACTTTTGAAAAATAATTTGAGTTGTGGATAAGAAAACATAGGAGGATAGGAAATGGTGTTTGTTGATATTACATTAAAGTTGTTTTTTTTCCATGGAACCGTGACAGAGGATCCTCAGTAGAAATGGTTTTTATGATAAGTAGTCTAGAAAGTTAAGCATATTTAGAAGAGTGGATAAATATTGCATAGTTAGGGACAACTTTTAGGGATGACGCAATGGTGTGGTATATGGAATATAAGGCTAAAATGTGCCCGTGATATCCTAGGAATATGGAAGATATTAAGCATGCATTTCTGAAGGAGTTCCAAAGGCCAAAAATTCAAGTCACAATGCATAACAATGATTAAGGAGATAACACAAAACATTGCTGAATTTTTCTGGTAGTATGTCCAACGATTTATGGAAAGATCGAAATTCCATATTCTCGAAGCACAACTCCAGGAATAGTTTATAGCAAGATTTTTGCCACACATTAGATTTCCACATGTTGAAAAATAGAGTACAAAGCACTATGTCTGAACTATGATAATTACTTGTGAATATATAATATAGTTCTTTTATCTTCATAAAGTAACCACACTTCATAAATTCAACCAATAACCATGAAAAGAAAGTAGATATCACAATGTTGAAAACTTAGGATATGTAAGACCACATGTGTAAGAGAGAGATATATGTGAGTGATAAGTGAATGTGTAAAGTAAAAACTTTCAAGTTTATTTTATTCTCAATATACCCAAGAGACATGCCTCTTTGTAAATTAGATCATGTCTCTTTGTAAATTAAATTCTAGTAAGTTTTCACACTTACAATTTTATTCATATTTGTTAGTGTTGAAGAAAACATAAATAATGACGGGGAATAACTCCTGGTAAATATATTTATTTACATCTTGTTCCTTTTCCCATCTTTTACGCAAATACTTTCTTAAATTACGGTGGGTAGTAACTTCTGGTAAATATGTTATTTAGTGAATATGAGCTATGGTTTTCTTGATTTCATTTCTTTTCTTTCTTCTAATTTAAAATTTAATTTTCTTTCATGTTTTTATATAGCATTATAAAGACATCAAGGATTATGAATATTGAACATGACTACATTCTTCAACACTCCCTCTTAGCTAGGGAGGTATAGGTAATATCTAACAAAATGTCAACAAATTGAAAAGTTTTTTAATGAAAAACAAGATTAACATCATTATCAAATTACCAACATCAAAATTGTCTAGGTCAACCCTCTTGACGTATAATAATCATGGAATCCACCCGATACCTATGGTACACCATTAATATCAACTAGTCACGATGATCTGACCGACACCTCAACCTCATGGTATCCAGACTAGTCCTTGTTCACCATCAGATGACTAATGCACATAGTCTAGGTGAAATCCAAATGACCTCAACCTACGCCTAAATTCCAAAAAAATCTCTCTCTAGACAAAGATATAAGCAAGATACTAGGAGGCTCCAACTGAATAACTTCTTTCAGACCATTTTCTCTAATCTAGTTAAAGTACTTGACACAAGGATAAATGTTTGATTCTAGTTATAGTACTGACACAGAGAGAATGTTAGTTCACCAGACCATTATTCCTAATTCTAGTCAATGCACATGAAACAAGAATAATCTCCCTAATTCTGGTCATAATAGAGACACATGAATAATGCTAGTTCGTGATGTTATTTAATCTATAAAACTATTCTCCTAATTCTGGTTATAGTACTTGACAAAGGGATACATCCCCTAATTCTAGTCACAATACATGACATAGGAAAATGTCTATCAACTAGGCTATTTTTTCTAATTCTAGTCAATGTGCTTTCACATAGGGGGTAACATTCCTAATTTTGTCACAACACATGACATGCAAAATCTCTATTGAAACCATTATTCCTAATTCTGGTCAAATAAACACAAGGATAATATCCCTAAATATGGTCAAGTGACACTGAAAGAATAAAGATTCCATCAAATCTGTCAACCCATTCTTCCTAATTTTAGTTAACTTGAAACAAAGATAATACCCCTAATTCTAGTCAAGTGACACATGAAGAACATCATCTCTCAAACCATTCTTTCTAATTTTGGTCAACTTGACACAGGGATGACCTAATTCTGGTCAAGTGGCATAGGAAGAATATCATCTTTCAAACCATTGTTCCTAATTATGGTTAACTTGACACATGAATGGTATCCCTAATTATAGTCAAGTGACACAAGAATAATATCATGTCTCAAACCATTCTTCCTAATTATCGTCAACTTGATATAGGGATGATATCCCTAATTCTGGTCAAGTAACACAGGGATAATATCATGTCCCAAATGTTAAAATAGCAACAAGAAATGATAAAAATAGAATCCAGTATATTCCAATTTGAATTTGTCCTTGAATTAAAATTGTGAATTCAAATTCAAATTTAGTCTCACCAACTGCTTGAAAAATAATTAATTAATTCATTATGAATTAATTAGTTGGAGAAATTCAAGCTAGAAGTCTTTGTGAAGTCATGAAAAAGTTATCTCTTAAATTAAGGAGATTATCCTTTAATTAAGGAGATAAGGATGAGTTATAATTGAGTTGTAATTAGTTAGCTCAATTAACTGAGTTATGTCCAGTTAAATTAGTTCCAAAATGTTTGAGGAACTAATTGTGAGTTCAGTCAGTTGATGCACACATGCACTCAACCAGTGTACTCCAGATAACTAAAGATTCTCTCATCAGTAACTCATGCATGTCTATTCAGAGAAAGACCCAATTGAGCTAAATGTCAAAGATAGGTTACTATCAGTTGCATGAGTTTTCCTATAAAGGAAACTCATCCTGCAGAAGGAACAAAGGTTCCTTGAGGATTGCGAAGTTTTACAGGGTGTGAGATTAGTGTGAGTGATCAGTGTTACACTTTGTAATAGTAGGATCACCTAGGAGAAACAAGGCAAGGAAATAGCAGGCTTGGAGGGCAGAGGAGAAGGTTTGTGAGAAGCCTTGTTTGTCTGTGAGCATCCAAGAGGATTGTATTGAGAGCTGGCTAGTTGTGAGAGCTAAAGCTTTGTGTAATCTTGATGTATTTCCACCTTGTATGATAATACAGATAGTGGCGTTTTTAGCTGAGGCTTTTCCTTGAGTATTTTCTTTGTTTCATGTGTATTGATTCTTCTTCTGATGGTTATATGTGTTTTGCTCTGATTCAACTCGATCTTTAAGCTTTCGCAAGTTTGATAGTAGAAGTAGATTATAGTATTTTTCTTTGGTATATTGCATTATCGAGTTAATCTACAATCATATTTTGTACATAGATCTCAGAGGTAGATTTGTAGATAATTTGCAGGAAATTCCACATGGTATCGGAGCAAAGGTTATCAGAGCTGTGAACAATATACTGAGAAGAGAATTTGAAGTTTGAAGTTCGGGGTTGTAGGTGCAAATCGAATTCATCTCATACTTCAAGGTTGGTCAATGGCGATCTATGGCTTGAGACTCGAGTATGCCTTTGATGGCAGCTCGAATTACATAGAATGGAAAGATCACATGGAGGCTGTATTAGAAGACAACGGCTTGAAGGATTTCATTGATCAAGAAATCCCAAAGGTAGGCTCAACTAATGCACAAGAGTTGGCTGAATGGAAGAAGTGTGTGGCGAGGGCGAGATGGATCATCCTTGAGGGAGTTCAAGATCATATTGTCTTGAGTCTCCATCAAAAGGATACTCCATATTCAATGTGGAAGACATTGAAGGACCTCTACTAGAACAGTAGCGACTAGAGGAAATTGGTGCTCAAGGATAAGCTTCGAAGAATCAAGATGGAGAATTGTGATACTATTTCCACATATCTGAACAAGCTCACCACTTGCAGAGATGAGCTTAGCAGTGTGGGAATAACTACTACCGATGATGATATGGTGAGCCTTGCTCTCCTCGGTCTTCCAAAGAGATGGAATAGCTACTAGAACTCTGTGAATGGAAGGGAGAAATTGTCGAATTGGGAATGACTGTGGTTGGATCTCATGTAGGAGGAGATCGGAAGGAGCACACGAGATGGTTCTTCATCCAAGGATGATGAAGAAAATCTGGCCTTAGCAAGTAAGGAAAGGAAAGGGAAGGGGAATGCATCCCATTCTGAATTGAATTCTTCTCATGGAGGGAAGACGATTGACAAGTCTAAAGTGAGATGCTTTAATTGTCACGAGATGGGTCATTATGCGACTAATTTCCCATCAAAGAAGTCCAAGAAGGGATCCTCGGATTGATCAGAAGGTGAGGCATTAGCCTCTCAATTCAAAATGGACTTCACCCTCATCACATGCATGGTGTCATCAATGATGGGTTGTGGTTGGTTTCTTGACAGTGGAGCCTCATTCCACATGACTGGCGATAAAATTTTATTTAGTACCTTGGAGGAGAAAGACCTCAAGATGCGCATAGAGATGGGTGACGATGAAAAGTATAGTGTTTCAGGAGTGGGCATGGTTGCTTTTCAGAGGGAGCCTGGAGCTCTTATCACCTTAACAGATGTGAAGTATGTGCCTGGACTAAAGAAGAATTTGCTATTGATGTTGGAGGACAAAGGCTACGATGTTGTTTTTAGTAAGGGAAAGGTTTTCCTTAAACACATCACCACGAGATAGGTGAAACATATCAGTTCACGAGTCAAGAACTTGTATTCTCTTGAGGTTCAAGATGCATGCAAAGCCTTGAGGAGCAAGGAAAATGTTAGAGACTTGGTGGTCGAGAGGGAGAGTAAATTACCTCTCAACACGCAGTCCCAAAAGAAGTCTCAGACAATTGTGGAGGGACCATAATTGGAGATGCTGAGAGGTGATCGAGTGGAGGCATCCACTCATGCAAATACCTCCAGTAGGGGGAAATTTTGAGCCAAGTGGGCATAGGGATCACATGCAGCCATACCTCCAGATGTGAGGTGGGGTGATGTGAAGTGATAGTCTCAAGAAGGCTGAAATTAGGCAGGGTCCATTGAGAGGTTTTATCTCATGGATCATACCTTGCTACGAGAGCCCAAAGCACATAGTAGCAGGAGGAATCAGTGGGATTGATGCAGTCAGAGATCAAAGTGACAAAGGCTAGAGTAGTCAGATACTAAAGAGCGTAGAGAAGGATTGAAAATAGTGCAGAAAGGCTGAGTCAACAGAAGCACAAAGTTTTCAGTCAGAGACTTTGATGACAGATGCATCATTCTAATTTAGGTTGGATGTTTTTTTTGTTTTTTTGTTTATGAAGTTGTTGGAGCAACAACACTAGAGAGAAGTGTTGCATGCAAAACATTCCAAAGGTTCAGGATCATGATCGAGTTGAAGTCCTTTCTTGTTGAGAGGGAGTGTTAAAAATAGCAACAAGAAATGATAAAAATAGAATCTAGTATATTCTAAATTTTAATTTGTCCTTGAATTAAAATTCGAATATAGTCTCACCGGTTGCTTGAAAAATAATTATTTAATTCATTATGGATTAATTAGTTGGAGAAATTCAAGCTAGAAGCCTTTGTGAAGTCATGCAACAATTATCCCTTAAATTAAGGAGATTATCCCTTAATTAAGGAGATAAGGATGAGTTATAATTGAGTTGTAATTATTTAGCTTAGTTAACTGAGTTATGTCTAGTTAAATTAGTTCCAAACTGTTTGAGGAACTAATTGTGAGTTCAGTCAGTTGATGCATGCATGCACTCAACCAGTGTACTCCATATAATTGAAGATTCTCTCATCAGTAACTCATGCATGTCTATTCAGAGAAAGATCCAGTTGAGCTAAATGTCAAAGACAAGTTACTATCATTTGCATGAGTTTTCCTATAAAGGAAACTCATCCATGTAGAAGGAACAAAGGTTCCTTGAGGATTGCATAGTTTTACGGGGTGTGAGATCAATGTGAGTGATCAGTGTTACACTTGGTAACAGTAGGATCACCCAGGAGAAATAACGCAAGGAAATAGGAGGCTTGGGGGGCATAGGAGAAGGTTTTTGAGAAGCCTTGTTTGCCTGTGAGCATCCAGGAGGATTGTACTGAGAGCTGGCTAGCTGTGAGAGCTAAAACTTTGTGTAATCTTGAAGTATTTCCACCTTGTATGAAAATACAGATAGTGGGGTTTTTAGCTGAGGCTTTCCCCTATGTATTTTCTGTGTTTCATGTGTATTGATTCTTCTTCTTATGATTATATGTGTTTTTCTCTGATTCAGCTCAATCTTTAAGCTTCCACAAGCTTGATAATAGAAGTAGATTATAGTACTTTTCTTTGGTATATTTCATTATCAAGTTAATCTACAGTCAAATTTTTTTACATAGATCTCAGAGGTAGATTTGTAGATAATTTGCAGGAAATTCTACACTAAACCATTCTTCCTAGTTTCGGTCAACATGACACATGGATGATATCCCTAATTATAGTCAAGTGACATAGGAAGAATATTATGATGTAGGAAAAATCACTCCTCCCTCTTAGCCAGATAGGCATGCTCCACAAGTCCCAGTTTATCTCTAAAAAACAAAAATCTCCCTTTGGAAAGAGGCGTAGTCAAGACATTATTTGTTTTATCATCAGTGGAGATGTAGTAAAGCTTTCCTGCTCCCTTATGGATCATGCCAAAAATATAGTGGTATTGGATACCAATTTGCTTTGACCTGCAATGCAACTTTAATTGTCACAAAATATCATGGTCGATTCCAAAACTTTGCTCAAACATTTCGAAAAGTAATTTTCCGAATCCAAATTGCTTCACAACAAACTTCAGAGGCTTCCATATATTCATCTTTAGTATACTAATTGCCACAGAAGATTGTTTTCTACTCATCCAAGAAACAATTGTTGAGCCCAATATAAAACATCCGCCAGATGTACTCTTTCCATCGACAACAATTTAAGCCCAATCATAGTCAAAGTATTACAACAACGTAAGCTCTTTACCTACCACATACTTCAAACAATAATTGGTAGTACTATGAGAGTATCCATTGATCATAATTTGGCTTCATATTGTTGTAATATGTAACGATGTTCGGTCTTAATAATGACATAAGTAATCATGATTTTATGTATTCGATGTAATGAGAAAAATAAATTTATTATTTTTATTCTTGAGGCATGGGTTTCATGCTCAAGGGAAATTTATTTTTAGGTCAAGCACCCAATGTGTTCTTCTAGGGCTTGTGATTAAGTCTACAAGTCAAATGAGTCATTTTCATGTATGAAATACCCTTTTGGGCATGTTACATATTGAGAATAAAACTTTATTTGTGTCAAAATAGAGTCAAAAGAACCTCCAAGACCTTGTCATCAAGTCGAATTACACAAGTGGACAAGTTGGCCTAAAATAAGTAATTCATACCCCTCTAAAGCTTATAAATAACAAGGAACTTGACTTCATTAGTACCCTCAATCAAGCAAGTTTGATCTCCACAAGATAGAAGTTGGAAAAGGAAGAAAAAGGATGAGAAGAGAAAAAACAAAGTTTTAGGCCTCTCTTCTCTCTCTTTTTTTAGGGTTTCTATAGTTTTTGGGCAAGTCGAAGTGCTACTGGCCAAGTCGAAGTGTTGTTGGGCAAGTCGAAGTGCTGCTGGACAAGTGAAATTGTTGTTTGGCAAGTCGAAGTGATGGGAATAAACTAATGGGTAGAAGTTATAGAAGAAATTGATGGGTCGAGGTTGCAGAATAATTTTCTATGCAGGTTGAAGTTGTAGAATAATTTGTTGGGTAGGTCGAAGTTGTAGAATAATTCGCTGGGTAGGTCAAATTTGTAGAAGAATCTACTGGGGATCGAAAATGTAGAAGTTGTTGAGGTCGAATTTACTAGAAGGAACTCTCATTAAAGAGGAAATGTTTGACTTGGTCTTGGAGGGGTCTTGGTCAAGGGTCTTAGGTCTTGGAATTCTTCAATTGAAGTTATATAAGAAGAGAAGAATTCTTGTGGGTTGTCCTCTTGGTTGGAGAGGTTTTAGCCCTGGTTAATCACCTATATCTTGTGTCCTCTTGTCTTATTGTTCTTTATGGTTTGGTAGTTGTTTGATGAAGAGAATACTAATAATAATCAAGTGAAAGAAGAAGCTAATCAATTTAAGTAAAAATACATCACAAGAAGTTATCGAAGTAAGAGAAATCACCTAATTTAGCTGCCTCTAGATTTCTCAACATGGTATCAGAGCTAAGGCAAATACATCAATGAAGGGAAGCTCAAAGAAGGATACTCAAGGGCTTAAACACAAGAAGATCATCTAGGAAACATGAAGAGCATCAATCATAAAGAAGGACTATCCATCTCATCATATTGAAGAAAGTTATTAAGAGCATCAAAGAAGACCTCAAAACCCTATCTCATTCAAAGAAGGGTTATTCAGTTGAACCATTCTTGGAAAGTTTACAATATTCATAAAAAAGGAAAGAAGACCTCAAGGGTCCGACATCCAAACAAATACCCTACATTTGAAGTACCTTGGGAAGGCAATTACATTCTATAGTATCATCCAAAGAAGCACAAAGAGGTTTTATTGTCATCATCAAGGAATCAAGGGGATCTTCATCTCTTTGAGGCAAGGGTCACTTTTGAAGGAGCACATCTTCATCAAGAAGACATATTCTATTATCAACATCCTCATCAAAATCAAGAAGCCGTCAAGTTAAAGATATTGTCATCAAGAAGCATCTTCACTTGACAAGTAAGTACCTTTATATTTATGGTTGAATCTGCTATCAAAATGACTTCATTTTGCAAGGAAAGTAACAAATTGGTTGGGTCATCAAACTTTCTTCCATGGAAGAAGAGGACAGATTTGATCCGCATAGAAAATAAAGTCGTTGAACATGTTAAGGGATCAATCACTAAGCCTCCAAAGGAATAATCTCAAGCCCTAACCAAGTATATGAAAAGAGAAATTAGGGCTCAAAAGATCCTTATAGAATCCATCAAGGACCCCTCATACCATATGTTGCAAAATTGGAGACATCAAAAGAAATATATGAGAAGCTAGTAGAATTTTTCTCCGTAAATATTGCTAGGGAAGTGATATCTTTGAGAAACAAGCTATACAAAATGAAGATATCAAAGGAATATGGAATAACCTCATACTTTATGAGGGTATAAAAAATAAGAGACCAATTACAATAATTGGGAGAAATAATGTTCAACAAAGAAATGACCACCTTAGTGCTCAATGCACTACTAGAGGAATGGGGCATTTTTACATCAAGAATCTATGGAAAGAATGAAGCTACCCCATTAAATGAACTTTGGTCATTATGTAAAATTGAAGAAACTAGGTTAAAACAAAAAGGTGATGTAGGACCAAGAGAACAAGTTTAAGCATTTTCTACCATGGCTTTTGAACAAAGAACACAATAGTTAGTGCCAACTTTTCTTCTTGTGAATAGGACACATAGATATATAAGATTAAATCCCTCACAATAGGAGGACACATAGATATATAAGATTAAATCCCTCACAAAGATAGGTGGAATGATCAAGGGAGAAGAAGTGAGAGCATGTTTGAGGGAATCAAAATAATGTTGAGCTTGGTCATCCCTAATGAATGGAATGTTAGATCAAAGGATTATAAGAAACTGATGCACAATGGTGGCATAATCAGGGATAGACCTATAAAAAACGTTGGCTTTGCCTTGGAGGGTTTGCAACTGGCGAAGGGTATGAGGAGGAGGAAGTTCAAGAATGGTTTGAACTTGAGAGGGTCAAGAGTAATACCATATTTGGACACAATGAAACCAAAAATTCAGCCTACGGGAACACAAAAGACACACTTAAGGGGGTTGAGGCAAATTTTATACTTGCGACATCGAAGGAAGATGGTATGCAAATCATGAAGGTGTTGTGACAGAAGCTTGGAATGAGTGGTGAGGTCGTCTTGATATGCAAGGATAATATGAGCCAGGTCATGGGAAAAATAAGACATAACACACTGAAAAGTGGCCCCAACATTCTTTAAACTGAAAGGCATGACCCTATAAGAGAAAGTTCCCCATGGACTAGTGAAAGTGATTTTAAGTTGATTGACATAACAAATATGTATCTGGTTATATGCGGAGAATCCATCCATAAAGGAAAGAAACTCATGCCCTACAACTCATCAATGATTTGGTCTATGAATGATGTGGGAAAGTTGTCTTTGGAACAAGATTTGTTTAGACTATGGAATTCTGTGCAGACATGAATGGTGCCTTGTTTCTTTATAAAGGGAACAAGGTTGGGCACCCGTGTAGTGTATTCGATAGGATAGATGAAACCATCCTTCTTGAGCTTATTGATTTCATCTTTGATAGCTTCACGTTTGGAAGGATGGATAGGCCTTTGATTTTGGCGAACAGGGATGGCATTGAGCCAAGTGTCGATGTGATGTTCAACAGTGGTGGGATTAAGTATGGGTATTTCATAATAAGACCAGGCGAAAACATCACAAAATTATTTGAATAATTTAGTGTAATCATTAATTTATTCCGGGGTGAATTGTGCCCCCAAGATGATATTTTCTTCAATCCTTGGTTTATTCGAAATATTTATTTTTCTTGTAGGGGAGATCATAGCCATATTTCCCCATTCAAAAGCATCTGGTGTAGGAATGGGATTTTTAAACCAATCGAATTCACCATGAATGAAGTCTTTAGACTCCACAACATATTGATCGTGGGTTTGCTGCAGAAGGAAGTACGTACAATGGTGCATATCATCCCAAGAATAATCAGGGGTGGTCATGGCTTCCATGATGTCTTCATCAGAATGGAATATAGGGGGACAGGAGGAAGAGAGACCACATGATGAAGAGGATCTACTTGAGGCATCTTTATGAGAGACGAGGTTCACATACACATCGTCAATGCTGGGAGACAGATGGCTACTAGATTTGACATCTATTGATGTTGAGATCGAAGTGTTCATCAAAGAAGGTTCAAGAGTCCCAATATGTCGATCCCATGTATGAATATAGGTAGAGAATAGGAGCAATACTATCCATCATCTCAACATTAGGTGGAGGGATCACGAAGGATGGTTGAGAGACATCCTGCTCTGGAATAGGAGTGGGACCAAAACCCACAGGTAGAGGAGGGGTGGAATCACTATGAGTGACCTCTAATTCGTGAAGTACTTGAAGTGTATCATGAAATTATGAGACGGGGACAATGATGAGAATAATGGCCATAATTATCACACAAAGCACAAGGGTGATTCGTGCATAATGATATGTTATTATTAGATGACTCGAGTAAGGTGACATGGACCTCAGGAATGTTAGAAATATGAGGGAGTTTAGGATAATTATTGGTTGCATGACTAACAACATCACACAAATCACACGGAGGAGTAGGGTTTGGTAGCTTAGGAGGAGCTAGAGTTGATTAGGGTGCCTTGTCTTTGGTTCCCTTCTTTTGATATTTCACAACAAGAGTAGGTTCCTATTGATATTGTTGAGAAACTGAAGCAAAGGAAGGGGTAGTAATGAAGGTTGAATAGGGGTCAAAGTTGTATAAGGTTTTAGTTGATCATGGGAAGTGTTTGCAGGCGGATCAATTTACGACACTAGGATCTCCAAGGTAATGCTAGGTAAAATCAACGTAGCTATGATAGGTGTATAATGAACTCCAAGGGAAGGAAATGAGAATGGTATCTGAGCAGAAGGGTAATGACCTAGGAGAATCTCTGTGAGAAGTTTAAGACCTTGGGGAATGGTTCTGGGCTAAAAAGGACTAGGAGAGATACCAGTAGAAAGAAGAGGACCTCAAGGAGTAATACTTGAAGGGTGGGTTGAGATGGAAATAGTAGGTTACAGAGGTGTTAGATGTTATGAAGACGTACCAAATTGCTTGTGAACATCCCGTGATGCTTAAAGCATGCAAACACTGAATGAGCTAAGCTTAGGAGGGGTAGGCGAAGGAACATAATAAGCACCAAGCAAAGAGGAATCTTTGTAGACTCTAAGAGATACATCGGTGAGGGATGAGACAATATTATTGTAAGTCATCAATTAGATAGTTGATTGAGGTGAAGTCTAAGACTTAGGATCATAGTACGTCAGTTGATCGATAGTGGAGGTCTTTCCATTATGAGAGAAGCACTTCTTACAGAAAACCGCAGATGTGACAACTGACATAACATGGGTGTAACTATGATATAAGAGAATGTTATAATGTAATGGGGCATCAATGATCTCAATGTCAATTGAGACAGTTTTTCTAGCAACAACGATAGGACAATTGTGATATAAGCCAACGGGATGAGAGGGATGACTGTCCCAAGAACAAAGAGTGATTGTGGAAGGGGATAGGTTAGGTGAGCCAAGTTGCTTCCAAACACTAGCTGCCATCACACAGGTGGAGGTTCCTTCATTTATGATACACCACTAAACAATGGCGGTTGTTATGGAGGCTGGTATTCAAAATGCAACAGATGAAGGAAGGTGAGGATATTTCGATTTGTCAACGTCAAAGACAATCATGCAATCATCAGAAGGATCCAAAAAACCCAAAGAAAAGACTATAGATTTCCATTAGGATGGGCACATATGGAATACTTCCAACATTGACATGGTAGTAGGAGACAAAGCCAAGTAATCTACTATGTTATAGGTATGGACGGCTTATCAAAACCAATGTTTCGATGTAATGGATGTTTGGGGATTTTGGGGATAACCTCTAACTTAGGCGGATGAATCTTTAAGGTACCATTTGATGAAGATAGAGGCATGATGGAAACTTGGGTTTGGGACTCAGTCATCGACTTAGTAGATGTATTATCATATTGGCGTAATCGAGTCTAAAGTTTGACTTGTTCGGTGTTGACTTCATTGAAATCCATTATAAGAATCTGATAATCATTGTGACTAGAAGGTGGGGGTGGGGCAGCTGCATGATCTTGTGTAGGTTTAGAAGCGAGATATCCTTGGTGAGGAAAAGGATTGGTAAGCACAACCAGTTGAGATGAAGCGGGAGGAGGAGGAGGAGCGATGGGTTGTTGTCCTCTAGAAGCAGTTGCCTGAGCTTCCCATGCTTGATGCATCTGAGGTAAAAGGGGACACTCATGAGTATAATGTCCATATACACTGAAAAAGGCACAAGTTTGTTTGTACAAATTGCCTTATTTTTCTTGGGTTGTCTGCCCTAATGCTGGGCCGCAAGATTAGGCTAGTTTCCGTAAAGTGCATTAGGTGGTGGACCCTGCTTACCTTGATTACCTTGAGTTTGTTGGTCTCGATTACATTTACCCTTGTTTCGTTTCTTGTGGTTGGGTGGATTGGTTACACTCTACTGAGCATACAATTGACCTTTTGGGGGAGGTTGTTGTTGTGGCAGAGGTGGAGGAGGCATTGGGGGCTAGGGTGCTAGTGTCGGTGGAGTTGGAGTGCTAGGCGGTGCATGCAGATAGTAAGGGGATGGGTAACATTAGGATAGACAGGTGAAGCAACATTTGGCCATCGCATTTTATGATGTGGATAGGGATATGCATATGATGTGTTGGGACCTAGATAAGAGTTTCCATGTGAAATATTGGGGCGGGGGATATGTGTAAGAGGAACTAGTGCCCCCCCTGGGTTGATCATAACTAATCGAAGGTGAAACATATGGTTGAAGTTAAGGGTGTGAAATGGATCCAATGATACCATCAATGGCATGAGATGTCTCCAGTGCATTAGCATCATCAGGTTGAGACAGATCAGGAATGACAGTTTAAACATATCTTGATTGGGGGTAGATCAGGTCAAATTTCAAGGCTACTTGGAGCATTCCTTCCTCAGATTGATGGAAGTGAGAAGCAACATCTTTAGTGATGGGGGAAAAAAGAGATATAAGGAACCAATCCATATAAACGTGGTCTTTGCATTTAGGAGACTTATGTATGCTCCTCCTTCTACGTCATTCTTGAACATGGTCAGATAGGTGAGTGGTAGAAGTTTGATGGAAAGAAGTCAATAGTTTGGTACCAGTGTCATAATAGAGAGGTAACTTGAAATAGGCTAGAAAATGTTTGCAAAGAGTCACAAAAGTAGAATGAGTGGCTCTCGGTTGATCCACATACCACTTAGTAGTAACTCTAGTAAGAGTGCGTTGGAAAAGGTGAAGACAAATGGAGTCTTTAGTGATAGAATTTGATGAACACCACATATGGAATGAGTAAACATGAATTGTGGGATCTTATTTAGGAAATACCTTTAAAATTGGGGATGTTAGAAGGAAGCTTGATAAGCATAGTTGGATAACTGGGGTTGTGGAGAAGAGAGAAGAGGGTTAGGGAGACTTAAACCAACCATAAAAGTAAGCAATGGAGTAGGAGTGACCGTACCAGTGGAGGTTTCACTCGTGGGGTTACTCTGGTTAGTACCAGGGTTACCACCTTGGTTTCCAACACCCTTGTTGGTGCCTAACATGGTGAGAATATGGGGTTGATAAGACAAGGAATCAAAGGAAGAACCAAAAGAATCAGTAGAACCAGAGTCTAAATGAGGACTCGATGGAGGACTGGGAGGATGAACTCTAACTCGATGGGGAGGAGTAATATTTCCTAATGGAAACTAAGGACAAAGGCCTCGAATTCTCCAAGACAATTGCCTAGGGGGCACAGTGAGGTTAATACAATAATGACTCTGAGGACTAAAGGGTTATGATAGGAGAAAAAGAAAAACAAACAACGAGCAAACACATAGTGCATTGGTGCCAATTGTAAACTAACTATATTAATGATGTTACTCTAATACAAGAAAGCATGTCTTATCAAAGAAAAATACCTCTAGCCTGTAGGTGGTATAAATCCTCAAAATCTCCTAAATATATTGTTTTAGATGGCCTTCCAAATAAATTCTTACTTAACGGAATCTCATCCCTACAAGCAGAACTATCCAGAGAAAGGTAGGGTAGAGAACCAACTGCTTCCCACAACTAGTCCTATACGGTTTTTTCCTAATATTGGTCACTGCAATTACCTTCATCCCATGGGAGTGGTTGATTCTTGAAGTTCTTGGTGATCAACCACTGAACGAGAATCCTTGCTACAGGTTGGGTAGCCTCGACGAGAACCGCTTACACAATGACCTAGGCTAACCCTCTCTGAATCAAGTTTCTGACGCACTTTGGCTTTGGACCATGGGATTGTGAAGGATTTTAATCTCTCTAAAATGTCAACTTCTATGTCTCAATGTAAGCAACGAATGGGTGTTATTGGAAGCCTATCCCACCAATCCTACAACTAAACTACATAGATTCTTTGGCCCTAGTGCCCACATGAGCTTAATCTATGTGTGTTGGATTATTCAGGTGTAGTGTTTCAAGTCTTGGCTTAGCGGTGTTAGCCAAGCTCACGTTCGCTTATGATGTGAGCATCTGAAAATTACATGTTAAATGGATGAGTAAATCGAGAATGTTTTATGATACCATGTGCTGCTAAAAATAAAGTGATGAAATATTGTAAATAATGCTAAAAGGGACAGAAATATAAACATGTAATCAAGCACGCAAACCCCCACCCAAAAAGGTTATCAAGAAGCTAAGAAAGAGAAGGAAAACAAGCTACTCAAAGAAACATAAAAGGCCTCAAATATCTACTGTCAAAGGAATTGAGATCTAGAGACACTAATCTGCCATAAATGGTGCTGACACACAACAAAAACCAGGGGTGAAAAATGTTGTAAAGGATAGGTATCAAAGCTCTGAAACCTAGGATACTCAAGGGGATCCTAAGGGGGAAGGAAAAACCCAAACTCTAAAGGGAGAAAAGCTAAAATAAACCTATCCAAAAGTGTTATAAAATAATGGATAAGACCCTAAAAACTAGTGGCTGAAAATGTTGAAACCCTAGACTCCTCACCCAACCAATCTCTTCCTAAAAAGGTCGAGGTGTACTCTAAACCATAAGGGGGTTTTTCCTTCCTCAAAGAGAAAAACTAAGGGAATCTAGGTCTAGGGGAGATTGAAACAAAGATAAGAATTATTTCCCTTTCTATGCACAACATTCTTGGCAATCCTGAAAGAATTCTAAAAATTTCTTGGAAGAAATCCAAAACGTAAGTACTGACCTGGAAACAATGGAAAACTCAAATATCTGGCCAAAAAGTGCGCTCTGGAATGTAGATCAAGGGCTGGAAAGTGCATTTTTTTCTCGAGACTCTTGGTCGACATATCTCACCCAATTTTTGTTGTCTCATATTCGATTGATACTTGTGACCTGTGGAAAGAACCAGAAAACAATCATAATCCGAAAATTTGACAGAAAAAAGGGAAAGAAAACTATAAATAGAAATTAAGAGGCTATAACTAGCTGAAGAAAACCCTAAAATTTACTAAAACTTCAGTCACTTGGGAACTGAGTTACTACACTGTGGAGTCACCATTTGTTGATGAGAAATGTAGCTAAAGGCCTAGTGGAGTCGCCATTTATTAGTATAAAATTTCTTGGAAGGTGTACCAAAAACACTTCACTTAAGTCACTGGTGACAAGTGACCCTGACAACAATTTGTTGTTGCTTACGCTTTAGATATGCAATAATAAAACGAGAAAAACCTGCAATAAAAAGATATATGTGATCCAAAATAACAAACAACAATGGAAATCCAATGTAATAACCCAATATGGAAATAATCGTAAATGAATTAGTGTCTTTATTGATAACACTTAGTGAAGAAGATCTACAAAAGGGTCTGCAAATCCCCCTCCGTGGGACGGGTCCTTTGATCTCCTTGATGCTTCAGTGATAGGTTCTCTCTCTCAATATGTGAAAAACCCAAAACACTGTGTAGAACTCAAGTGGGAGCTCAAATGCAAGAAGACGATAGTGGTGAAAATGATAATGATCATGGTGAAGAATGAATGGAAAACCCTCTTATTTATAACAAAGTATTGGGTTGATCTCGAAAATGGAGAATAATAAAATAATATTGACTAAACCAAGATCTAATTGTTAGGAATACTTTATTATATTTTTTGGAGAGGGAAAATATATTTAAAATGGTCAAATATCTTTATTTACAAATAATTTACAAATAAAACAATTTATTAATTATTTTGTGAGGATTAAGAATGATGTGAAATTGAAAAAATTATTAAATAATGATTTAACAATTATTCCAATAATAGAATTAATAAATAATAATAAATAATGATTTATTCTATTATTCTCATGGGGTTTTTAATTTTAATCATAAATAATTTAATAAAAATGGTTTACTAAATTATTTCCCATGGTGAAAGTGATTTTACTATGTAAAATTAATCCTACATGGTGTATTTCGATTCACCTAGTTAGAAATGGCCAGGTGATCAATTTTTGGTGGAAACACAAACTTAATGGGAATTCTGACCACAAAACAAGAACTCTAGCCTTAAAACCCCATATGTTTGAGTAAAAAACATGAAAAAACATCCCAAAACTGAAAAGTGGTACTAACATGCATGCTTTTTTGGAGATATTCCAATCAACCATGGCATTAAATACCAAATATCATGACTAAAAGAACATCAAAATTCCAACATTTTTCAACCATGACATTAAATACCAAATATCATGACTACAAAAACCTTAAAATTCTAAATTTTTCCAACCATGACATTAAAACCAAATATCACGAGTACAAAAAACCTTAAAATTCCAATGATTTTAAACCATGAAATTAAAAGCAACTATCAAGACTACAAAAAAACTTTAAAAAACAACACCTAATTCAGAGTCATTCTACTAGGGGAAATTTTCGAGAATGTTGGTTAAGTATGGAAAAATTGTGTGGTAAGGAGGAATAATGGAATACTGCGCACAACTAAGGTGGGTGGATATTGTGTGAAATACATAAGAAAATAGGAATATCGTGTAGGTCTTCAACACACCACACATATGTGCATTAGAAGGAACAAATATCATTATGTAAATTAAAGGTGTGGTTGTCAACATCACAATCTCCAATAGTATGGGTTAGTTAGTTTTGGGTAAGAAGTCAGCTGCGATTCGACATGTTATGGTCAAGAAGTAATTTGCAATCTGGAAAAAGAGTGGACAACACATGAGGGTGAGATGGTTAAATATTCCCAAGGGTGCGATGCTAAAGATCGAGTTATTTAAAGAGTTGTTGTTGTTTCTATTCTTTTAGCTTGTTGATTGTTTTCAGGATACTTTTGTTTGGCTAGATGCTAGTATTCTTGATGTTTTTTCTATTTGAGGCCTTTCCAAATACTCATTCTATTAATGGATGGATAATACAAAATGAAATATGATGGTCTAGGTTTTCCCATTTAGGTGCATGTTCCACTTTTGTAATTTGTATCTCTGATCTTTGTTGCTAATATGAAGTATTAAGAGATTTTCTACTGGATTTTTTTAAAAGAAATAAATATTTTGAATTTTATTAAAATAATTGGGATTCAAACCATAACTGTTACAATTATTCTAAAAAAAGTGCTGCCAAAATTCCTTGAGGAGTTGAGATTGAACACATAAGACCAATACAAATCTTTAATCGAGAGCTCCAAAAAATAAAAATATTATTCCCATTCCAACTAAAGATTTTCTAAAAGGCCTATAATATCTAAATACATTTTCATCCCATTCTTCACTGTTTGTGGTTTTAACTTTGATTGGCTTCTCGTTTTTGTTTAACTTCATCTAGATTCTTGTTTTCCTTGGTGAAGTATATGCATCCTTTTTCTTCACTTGGATCCAACCTATGTTATCTACTATATCTAGAGGATCATTTTTTTGTTATTTATCTCGAATCTTGTCCACACCTTCAATATTCTTGTGTGGTCCTTCCTCTTCTTCTTGATCTTCCCAAGAAGTTGTAATTTTAGTCTTATTTTCTGAAGAGACAGAGGAGTCACCAAAAATATTTGTCTTATTTGTGAGAATAATTTCGGCAAAATCACATAACAAATCATTTGTCAACGCGTTTCGAACCAACCAGTGTGGTTCATCGTCAGGACAAGTTGAAGATCCGATATGATCGATGAGTTAAATAGGGACAACAGGCTATTCCAACAGCTAAATTTGGCTGAGAAACAGTTAAACAGGACCTCTAACAGCAAGGTATGACCAGGTCCAAGGTGAGGGACCTAAATTTTATTTAATTATTCTATTTA
>APFE031558245.1:101231-161044 GCA_000404065.3 Pinus taeda
ATTAAGAAATAAATAGAATAATTATATAAAATTTAGGTCCCTCACCTTGGACCTAGTCATACCTTGTTGTTAGAGGTCCTGTTTAACCGTTTCTCAGTCAAATTTAGCTGTTGGAATAACCTGTTGTCCCTATTTAACTCATCGATCAAATCAGATCTTCAACTTGTCCTGACGATGAACCACACTGGTTGGTTCGAAACGCGTCGACAAATGATTTGTTATGTGATTTTGCCGAAATTATTCTCACAAACAAGATTATGGATCACAGAAGTCTGAATTCTTTAATATTTGTCTTATCCTTGACCACTTTTGGAAGATTAGCCCAAGGTATTTATTTTTTTAATTGTTTTGCAGAATTATATTCAAAAGAATCATTCGGGGAACTAAATTTCTCAGGATTTTCACTGGTATCCTTTATGCATTCCATCTCTAATTGGCTTGCCATTGAGTTTCCATGAACCTAGTGGGGGTCTTTCTTGGATTTCAATGTCTCTTATCGATTTTCTTCATTTCTAAGATATAGGGGGAGTTTTTCTTTAAATATCATATAATTTTATGATTTCGCACCTTACCAACATCTTTATTTGTGGCTATTGTTCCTAGCTTTGATCTTCCCAACTTTGGGACAACTTTTGAAGGAATTCCCCATTTTGTAACAAGCTCCTCAAGGGAAAGAAATATTTTCATAATCCAACTTTTGCACCCATAGATAATATGGACTTGTTAGATTGATTTTCATGGGAAATCCTTTGCAAAAATCCATCTCCACCCAAATACAAGCATATGTGTGTTTCAAGTGCTATTTTTTATCATGACTATGATGATATAATCTACATAAAGCATTTCCTATAGCTTCCAATGATAGAAGATTACAGAGATGAAAAGGTATATTAAGAAGCCTTATCCAAACTGGAGTGATAGAAATGAAGTTGAAAGGGGTTCGAAGGAGGGAGACCAAGGTTGCACAGACAATGCCAAACTTCCAAAGAACCTATGTCACAAGGTTAGTCATGTATAAATAACTCAAAATTTGTAGCTGCTAATGAAATCAAGTAGAAATCAATAGACACAATTTTCTTCTACTAAATTCTGTGGAAGGAAAACATACAATAGAAACACATGCAATCATTCAATCACAATAAACAATTTTTTTCTTGGGGAACCCAACTGGGAAAAACTCCTCTTCTGTTTGTATTAAATCAGATGAGAGCAATGATCTATTACAATGAAATATTCAATCCTTCAAGCTCAACATTCATTGTAATACTAATCTCCTCCTCTCGAGACTGGTCTTCCTAATACTTAGGTAACATAGGCCTCTTGATTCTTCCTATTTCCTTGCAAAAATCCAAGAGAGTTAGCTCACCTGCTGAATGAAAACTCTACACACTCACTAGGATACAATAATGATTACAATTGTTCATGTTCCTCCAACTTCACTAGGAAATTTTAATTTTATGCATGAATAAGGATATTTTTAGTAAATTGACTAGTTAATTGAGAGATATGTGATTTAACAACGATTAAAACTATGCAACTAAACTCATACTAACTCTATTATAGACTAGAGCTCAAATAACTAACTTTCACTAAATATATTTATCATAGCAATCAACTCATACACAACTCTACACCTGCTAACTATCTGACAACTCATCCTGCTAAAGTGGAAATTCAAATTTCTCCATTTTACTAAAGCACGAGTCAAATGGAGCCTTTTCTTGCTACAATTTAACACTTCCTCTTAGCAAGAAAAGGGTTATGAATAACCCTAATCCAGCTCCTATGGAACTTGAAATTTTCTCTTGACAAAGCCTTTGTCAAGATGTCAGCATCCTGCTCCTCTGTAGGAATGTACTATAGCATAATAATCCTCCTTTGTACATAATATATCAGGTGATGGTACCTGATGTTTATATGCTTGGACCTATCATGAAACACTAGATTTTTAGAGAGTTTTAAACAACTTTGATTGTCACAGTGGATCAATATAGGTTCCATCCCTTCAATGAAGAGATAAACTAGTATCTTCCTTGATTCAGGTGGATATTGGTGGCCACCCGCCAATTTCACTTGGACCCCCACCATTGTTTCTTTTATTTTTTTTCAGTTTCCTTAATTATAGCATAGTTTACTATTTGTAGCAGTTTTTCGGGTGCTAAACTTCCGAAGCCGTTTTGAGGCCCTAAACGACATTTTTTTGGAAATCTACTACCAGAGACTTTATAATAAAATTGTCTTTTCTGTCGCATTCCTTGGAGAGATCTTTCTAACAGGGTATCATGTGCATCAAATGGAGATAATATGACCGAGTCGCGACCCCGGGAAGTTGGCTACCCAACTAACCCCGACGGGGCCCATAAACTCTTGGCGTTACATCTCCTCAGGTTAGGTCTTTGTTTATTTAGAGTTTGATCTTATTGTTCAATAATAAAAAGGCCCTTGAGCCTCATTGTAACATGGTTCATAGGCATGTAGCTGTCACATCTCTTCTCAGAGATAAGCTACCATCGCTTGAGCTAGTCTTATTTCCATTCTATTTTTAAGCATATTTTGGTATTTGATATTAGTGAAATGAAGTGTTATTTCTACTGCAACTTTGTATTTATCGTTATATCTATAATTTGTTGCATTCTTGTTTAAATCTAGATCAGTGGTATCAGAGCAGTCTACTCTTTCTCTATTTTTCTTTGCATGTCCCCAACGAGGTCGAGATATAAGGAGTTAGGGCTCGAACTAGTCAAAGCTTTGCAAGACTAGCCTCACAAATCCCAATGGCCTCCCATGGTAGATAAAAAGAAAGACGATGGGGCAGGAGATCCTATCAAAATCTTCCTCGAAGAATCCCTCGAGTGACAAAGGAACGCGATGATGGACAACTTTGCCTAGATTCTTCAGCGGCTACCCAAGGGCAACACATCTACTTTCAGAAGCTACTCTAGAAGCGCCACACCCTTTAAGGTACAAGTTAACTTTGACATTCCCATATTTGAGGGTCAGATAGATGTAGACACTATAGAAATATGGTTAAATCTACTAGAAGGATATTTTTCAATTCATGATTTTTCCAGTCGGGAAAAGATCACTTTTTCAATTTTTCAAAGCAGCCCCCCACGTCAAGGACTGGTGGGAAACCTATTGTGAGTAGGAGGATGAAAGTACGAACTCACTATTTTTATCCACACCCACTTGGAACTCATTTTGGGATGCCATCAAGGAGTAGTACTACCCTGTCGGGAGCTATGAGGATAAATACATAAAGTGGACAATGCTGTGACAAGGAAGGGACCAACATGTGCTGGATTTTACCAATGTTTTTCATACCCTTCGCACGAAGTTGGGTATCAAGGATTTTGAGAAGCATTTGGTTCTCAAGTACCATGACTACCTGCACAAGTACATCCAAGATGAGATGGAATTCCTGGACATCTCCTCACTTGGCATGGCATACTGATATGCCGTCAAGTTGGAGCAAAAGTTTGAATAGAAGAAGCAAGACTTTGGATTTGTGAATCTGAAGCAAGGGAAAGGTGCCCCCAAACTATAAAAAAAAGGAAAAAGAGAAGGCGGGGCGGCCCAGGACAACCCGCCAAAGTCACAAGAAAAGAAAAGCACCACAAAGTTGAAGAAGGACACAGGAAAGTGGTGTGAGTTCCATAAGATCTCCACTCACAACACAAGTGAGTGTCAGGCCAAGCAGTCACTGGTGGCCGAGCTAAAGGCTTCGGAATCAGATGCATGTTCTAACTCTGAACCAAAACCCGACAAGGGGAATGACAAAGGGAAATATATTATCGATGCAGAGCCCAACACCATCGTTGCCACCATGAAGATCCAAAAGTAGGAACTCGAATATCCAGAGGAGGAGGAGTGCCTCTTCCACTCCCAGATGTGGGTAAAGGGTTCCTCGCTATAGTTCATTGTCGACAATGGGAGCCAAAAGAACCTCATTTCAGCAGAGGTTGTGAAGCGGTTGGGCTTACTAACCATAGCACATCCACAACCATACACCATTGGGTGACTTCACCAAGGATGGGATCTTCGCGTGAGCTAGCAGTGCCACCTTCGATACAACATCAAGACCTTCATGGATGAGGTATTATATGATGTTGCTGCCCTTGATGTTTGTGATGTATTATTAGGCCAACCCTACATATGGAAGCAACTTGTTTTGCATGAGTCAAGGCCTCGTGTTGTTATTGTTACTTTGGAAAATAAGTTGTACAGGATACTGGAGGTAGCACCGCCTACCACCATCTCTTTGGTTACTATAAAACAATGTAGTAAGCTCATCTCCAAAACCAGGAATTTTTTTTTCATGATGATATGCCCTCAGGGAAAGAAGAATATGGTGGCCACGACCTCCAGACAGGGCCCCTCCACACGACAACAACAAATGGACAAGTTCGTTGAGGAGTACGAGGACATATTCACCTCCCTTGCAAGGGTGCCTCTACACTGTCAAGTCAAGCACTCCATCGATCTAACCCCAGGTGCACCACTGCTAAATGGACCAGTATATCGGTGCTCCGTTCTAGAGAATGAGAAAATCAAGAGGCAGATTTAGGAGCTGCTATAAAAAGGTCACATCCATCCAAGTTCATCACCTTGTGGGAGCCCAATCATGTTGGTGCAAAAGAAGGATGGGACTTGGAGACTCTATATTGACTATCGGGCATTGAACAGGATCATTGTCCAGAATAAATACTCGATCCCATGAATTGATGACCTTTTGGACCAATTGAAGGGGGAAAAATATTTCAGCAAGATCAACTTGAAATCAGGATATCACCAGGTACCAATCAAACCCTCCGATGTGTGGAAGATTTCCTTCAAATCCAACGAGGGCCTTTTCGAATGGTTGGTTATGCCTTTCGGGTTAATGAATGCTCCTGCAACTTTCATGAGGCTAATGGATAACATCTTGCGGCCATTTATCAACTCATTTGTAGTGGTATACTTGGATGACATCCTGATCATCAACTAGAGTTGGAAAGAGCACCTCCAACACATCCGACAAGTTCTCCAAACATTGCGGGAACACAAGCCATGTGCCAATTTAGGGAAATGCACTTTTGGAATGACCCAGGTTCAGTATCTAGGATACATTATTGATGAATGAGGGGTGCATGTGGATCCATCCAACATCCAAGTCATTCGAGATTGTCCAGCTCCAACCACTCTGACAGAGCTCTACAGCTTTCTGGGTCTTGCCAATTTCTACCGCAGGTTTGTGTTAGGATTCTCTCATATCACTTGGCCCTTGAGTCAAGTCACCAAGGGAGGAGTGAAAGAAAATTTATTTTGGTCTGAATCTTAACAGAAGGCATTCATAGAGTTGAAACATCACCTATGCTTTGCACCAATGCTCACATTACCATACTTGTAACAACCATTTGAGATTGAGATAGATGCCTTTGACTATGCTATTTGGGCAGTCCTTACTCATCAGGGGCATCCAGTGGCATATCATAGTGAGACACTTTCAGACATAGTCCGGAAGTATCCCACTTATGACAAAGAGATGTATTCCATTGTGCAGGCCTACCAACAATGGAAGCATTACATTTTGGGGAAGGAAACGATCATCCACACAGACCACCGACCCCTATAGTTCATACAGATGCAAGGGAAGTTGCAGAATGATCGTCATCAGAAGTGGTCCACATACCTGCAACAGTTCTATTTGAATATCAAGTATAAGAAGGGCAGCACCAATAATGTTGCAAATTGCCTCAACTGACCACCGATCATGGCATTAACCACCATGCTCAACTCTTGTGGGCTCAAGAATTTTGATTGGCCACTTCTCTACAAAAGCGACCCAGAATTTGACCACACATACCAGATGCTCTTGGAGGGTCAGCAAGTTCTAATGCCCTATTATGCCACTTAGGACACCTTTGTGTTCCTTCAAGCGAGCGTGCCAAGCTGATTTAGGAAGCACACTACAGTCGGGTTGCTGGGAATTTTGGGGTCGATAAAACTGTGGCAGTATTGCAGAAGTATTTCTATTGGTTGAATATTCAATAGGATGTTGGGAAGTACATCAAATCCTGTATTGTTGTGTCATTACCAAACTGGTCATCAAGAAGCAAGGCCTCTATACTCCACTGCCTACCCCTAGTCGACCTTGGGAATCCATCTCCATGGATTACATGTCTGGCATTCCTTCTACTAAGCATGGCAATGACTGTGTTTTTGTGGTCATCGACAAATTCTCGAAGATGGCCATTATGGTTGCTTGCAAGAATAATACCACAGTGGAAACCACTGCTAAACTGTTCTTTGAATGAGTGTGGGTACACTTTGGGATCCCACAGTCTATCATCTCAGATCGGGATAATAGGTTCCTCAATACATTTTGGTCTAGTATCTGGTCGATACTGGACACCAAGCTCACTAAGTCCACAAATTTCCATCCCCAAACTGATGGCCAGACAGAGGTCACCAATAGGATGATTGTACACATTCTACACATGTACAACTCAAATCATCCATGCACATGGGATGAGAACCTCCCTTATGTCTAGCACAGCTATAACTAGGCTCTCCACAGCTCGACTGGCCACACCCCTTTTGAGGTGGGCTTGGGATTCCAGTCCCTATGTCCCATCGATGTGGCCATGCCATTTGCAGCTACTTAGGCAGATTCGGTTCATGTCCAGTCTGAAACTGATAAGGAAAAAAAATTCATTGAGCGCATCCAACAAATCCATCGGAAGGTCCACGACATTCTAGAGAAATCAAATGCCAAGTGCAAGCAGTGACATGATCAACATCAGGTTCCACACAAGTTTCAGGTGGGCGACAAAGTTTGGTTGCATTTGCAAAAGGAACACCTTAACGGAGCCTATCCAAAACTCAGACCACTCTAATATGGTCCTTACACCATTACCAAGGTTGTGGGAGACAATGCATTTGAGCTCAACATTCCACCATTCCTTGGCCTACACCCAGTGTTCAATCTGGATTTCCTTCGACCATACTTCCAACCATTGCTAGACACATCAGGCATTGTAGAACAACTCACACCTACATAGTTAAATCTAGATTTCATGGAACAAGCCACAACTGATCAGATCATGGACACATAGATCAAGCACACTTGCCAGTAGCAGATCCAATTGTATCGAGTTGTCAAAGCAGGCCAACTCCTTCACCAGGGCATGTGGCTCACCAGGGACCAAGTTCAGCAGAAGTTTCCTCATCTCATGGAGGAACTCAACGCAATGGGGACCATTTTTTCGTAAGGGGGGAGGAATGATCCAGGTGAATATTGGTGGCCACCCACCAATTCCACTTGGACCCCACCATTTTTTCTTTCAGTTTTTTAGTTTCCTTAATTGTAGCACAGTTTACTATTTTTAGCAATTTTTTCGGGTCTTAAACTTCTAGAGCCATTTTGAGGTCCTAAACGACGTTTTTTTGGCAATCTACCACCAACGATTTTGGAATAGAATCGTCTTTTTTATCATAGTCCTCGAAGGGATATTTCTAATGGGGTATCATGTGTGTCAAATAGAGATAATATGACCAAGTTGCGACCCTGGGAAGTTGGCTATCCATCTAACCCCAATGGAACCCATAAACTCTTGGCGTTACATCTCCTCGGGTTAGAGTTTTGGTTGTTTAGGATTTTCTCTTATTGTTCAATAATAAAAAGACCCCTGAGCCTCATTGTAACACAGTTCAGAGGCATGTAACCATCGCATCTCTTCTCAGAGATAAGCTACCATTACTCGAGCTAGTCTTATTTCCATTATGTTTGTAAGCATATTTCAGTATTTGATTTTGATGAAAACAAGTGTTATTTCTACTACATCTTTGTATTTATGGTTATATCTGTAATTTGTTGCATTCCTGTTTAAATCTAGATCATTCCTCATCCAAATAGCCTCACATGCTACTTGACTAGCAGTCATACTCATCCTTTGTTGGGCTGAGTTCTACATATCTATATTTCCTTCCATACCAAGAAACTTTTGCTAACCCAACACTGAAGACTGCTCTTGATGTGCTCTTATTATCTGAGGGACACCCTACCAAACCTGCATTTGTGAATACTTGGAGCTTCATTCCATTAGTATACTTATACCATAAACTAAATTCTTTTGTGTCTCTGAGGTATCTTAGAACATGTTTTTCTACTTTCTAGTGAAGATTGGAAGGCCTCCCCATGAACTGAATAAGTTGATTAACTGCAAAACAAATATTATTCCTTGTTTTCACCAAGTACCTCAAAACCCCACCAACTGTCTATAGACAGTGCCATCTGTTTCCTCCCCTATAGAAGCATCCTCTTTCTTCCAGTTAGTACCTAGAGGAGTATCCGTGGGTTTGAAATCTTGCATATGGAATCTCTGAAGGATTTTAGAGGTTTATTTCCCCTTTCCAACAAATATCTCTCCATCTCCCTACCAGACCTCGAAGCTAAGGAAGTAGTGCATCAAATCCATATCCTTCATCTAGAACTCTCTTGCAAGGTCCTCCTTGCAAGACTAGATCAACGTGTCATCTCTTTTTAGTATCAAATCATCCACATAAAGAAATGAGATGAACATACTGTCATCTACCATAAGGTAGTAGAGATTGGAATCTGCTTTACTCTTAGTGAATCCCAATCCACTGAGATAAGAATCTATGTGAGTGTACCAAGCATGAGGTGTATTCTTGAGACCATAGACAACTCTATTGAGCCTACACGCATGTGTCTCCATGCTAAAGGTATAAAAACCATCAAGCTTCTCAATGTAGATCTCTTCCTGAACCACTCCATTAAGGAAGGAAATTTTAATATCCATTTGGTGAAACCTCCACCCAAAATGTGTTTCTAATGGAAGTATGATCTTGGTATATGAGTATCTTGCCACAAGGGAAAATGTATCCTCATAAACAATCCCCACTACCTGTGAGAAGCCTTTGGCCACAAATATGGCCTTGTACTCCTTAATACTTCCATCAACTACACATTTCACCTTATACAACCACCTATAACCAATAATTGATTTTCCCTAAGGTCTAGGCACAAACCCCCAAGCATCATTCTTCATGATGATTCATACTCCTCCACCATGGCATCTACTGACACTTTTTTGGAAACAACCTCTTCAAAACGATATGGCTTAGAATCAATCAAATCTAACATGAGTGCCATATATCTTGTATATCTATATGGTGATATCCTCTCTCTATGCAAGGAGATGGGAGCTCCAACCTACTCTTGAGCTTCTTGCAATAATTTGTAAACCATCCTGGAAACCTTCCTCCCTTCTCTGGAAGGTTTTTGTGTGAGTGGGTGACTCCACTCAGCCAACCCTCTGCTCCTCCACATATGGATGCTCCACATCGTCCTCTTAAAATGTCCTCTTTACTTTGAGCAGGATTTGACTTTGTGGATCTGACTGAGGCTCCTCCTCTAGTGGTATGGTCAATTCTCACCCTAGAGAATTCCTCATGGATTTATCCTCATCAAATCTCACATCCCTCCCCATAACAACCATCCTGAGTGAGGGTACATACACCAGTTAAATATGAGATGTCTCAGTATAGCCTACAAATATCCCCCTCTCTTTAGCGGGCTCCAACCTCTTCCTACTATCTTTGGAGACATGACAATAGAATATGGATCCAAAAATGGGAAAGTGGGAGACATCTGGATTCCTCCCAGTGAAAGCCTTTTAATGTGTATTCATTCCAAGAATTTTGTGAGGGCTCTGATTCTACAAGTAAACAACTTGTTGCAAGCTTTTGTCAAAATGGATAGTGGCAACCCCTGGTCATGAAACATTGCTCTAGCAATGCCTACAATACTTCTATTTTTACTCTCTACAACTCCATTTTTTTGTGGGTGGTGGGCTGAAATCAACTCCATTCTAATAGCCTCCTTGGTACATAATTATTTGAAGGAACTAGACACCTACTCTCCTCCATTATCACTTCTCAAGGATTTAATTTTATTTCCAGTCTCATTTTCAACTAAGGCTTTACATTCAATAAAATTTGAATAAAATTAATCTTTCTTCTTCATTAATTAGATCCAAAATTTGTGGGAAAAATCATCTATGAATATCACATAATACTTATGCTTTGTAGTTGATAATATGGAAAATTATCCACACACATATGAGTGAACTCTCTCCAAGATGGCTCCAGCTCTGTTATCTTAGCCTTGGACAAAGGATTTAACATATTTTCCAAGAGTGAGATTCTTGCAAACATAATGTTGATCAAGGGTGCATTTTGGAAGTCTAGTGGTGATATGTTGCATTATTTTCAAAGCTCCATGGTGTAGGTGTCCCATGCGCCTATTCCAAAGCTCTCCAACTTCTCGGCCCTGAACATGTTCCGCCTTGCTTTTCAATGCAAATCATGCATCCACCTCTAGCTTGTAGATATTTTTAACTTGAACACCAATTTGTTTTACTTGTCCAGTAGCAACATGATTCAAATATGCCTTCCCTCTACTGAACACCACATCATATCCTCTATCTTCTAGTACAACTACAAAAAATAGATTTTTCTTCAGACCAGGCACATGCATTACATTATTTAGGTGAAGATGGGATCCTAATTCCCTCTTAAAGATGATATTTCCAATCCCTTTGGTAATATACCTTCCATCATCTCCAAGCCTATTATGTAATTATAGTCCTTCTCCTCTAAGCTAGTAAATAACTCCTTATTTTGTGTCATATGAAATGAAACACCAGAGTCTAAGTACCATACACTACCTCGTACAATACTTTCTATGCATGTAATGAGGGTGATATGCAATTTGAATTGTGATGTGAGAGATATTATCACTCCATAATTTCCTAGGCTAAAAAGGACACTGCAGAGATAACCACAAACCACATTTAAAACTGAGATCCAACCCTTCCAGCTTTAGAGAGGGCTCTCTATATGATTTTTAATCTTAGAATTTAGATTTTAGGCTAGGTATGAAAATACAAGATATATTTTTTTAAATTTTTGTTGTAAAATGGAAGAGAATTCCATTGGGCATGGAGTCGTAAGGTCTTCAGTAATAAATTAAAATAAATAGAGGAGCAAAAAATAGGGAAAAGTAGGCAAACTCCTAGATCTCGTAGAGCAATTATGGTTTGGATGAGATTAATAAGAATTGGGATAAATTAAATATAGAGCACACATAGATAAATTCTATACTTAATATCAGAAAGAAAACATTAAGATTGCTTAACAAGCTAGAGAAAAGTACTGCAAGTAAATTCGACAATTAATCTTCTTGTAAACAACTTAAGAAAGAAAAAATTCATGTGAAAATTGAAAAGGAAAATAGATTTACAAAGAGGGAAACATCACCATTTGCTTGACAGAAGAATCATGAAACCAAACTGCCTCTATATTACTGAAGTGATTACTTTAGAAATATATTTCATTGCTTGCAGTCACAAAAACATATTTTCTTCTTCCATAATCCAACACTTACTAAGTATTTTTAAAAATTATTTATAGATCTTGTCTCGAATTAATTCGGACTTCAAATAATATCTATTGAAAACATGTATATATTTCCAAAATAGAAATAAGTGACATAAAATCTTAGACTATTTCTAATTTTCTGTTCAGACTTTGAAGTGAATTGTTGATGACTATAGCTACTTTTGTGCTTCTTCTATTTGCCCGCTCCCCAAGCTATAGGATTTATGTTTCCCCTTATTCAACGAGATCTAGAAATTTATCCCACCGCTCTTCATTAGGAATTGAAAAATTCAACATGCTCTAAAATCTCTCATCTAATTCTGTGTATGTCGGGAAATTTGGTTTGTTTAAAAATAGATGATGGATTTGATGTTGAATGAAGAGATCACGTTATAGGCCTTCCATGAAAGCTTCTCCACTTATATGTCCTCTTACTTTAGTAAAATTGGATGCATTTGTAGCTATATTACATAATTGATCTTGAAAATTTTCTAATGGAATCAATTTTCCATTAGAAGCTCTTAAGGATGGCAGCCCTTTCTCCTGCAATAAAGAAAATTTTCTGTTAAATCTTTTAACCTGCAATTCCAATTCTTTGCATTTATTTTCTAGTTGCACCATGCGATTCCTTTTTGTTATTACTCTTTTTACTTCCATCATTGTGGCTGTTCTGTATTGAATCCAGAGTTCTTCAAGCTCTTCCTTAGTTTTAGAATTCAACATTTTAATAATTATATTTGCTTTCGCTGGCTTGTGCTCTATTTCAATCTTTGTTTGTTCATTTTCTGTCTTGACATTCTGCACTAACTCTTCCTGCTCAAATATGATTTGAATGGATGACCATAATTATGTGATGTTTTCATTTATGTTATGCCATATACTCCTTTTGGCCTCTACCAACATTTGAGCTATTAGATATTGATTCTCATACTTTTGAATTTTTTGTGTCAGTTTGAAATTATTTTACACCTCTGTTAGGTATGCATTATCTAATTTTATCTTGTTTTCCTCAATCTTTGTGAGTGTTTCTGTTAACTTCTCATTTTCCTTATTTGTTAATGATAATTCTCCTAAAGCTTGGACTAGCTTCTCAGAAGAATCTGAAATTAATGTTTGTGTTGTTGGGTGTATTTCCTGCTATGTTGATGTGCTTGTTGGTTCCAATTGTTTCTTTTCCTTCAACAATGCTTCCATGCCCTTTTCCATCTTCTCGATTTGAACATTCTATTTGAATATTAATTTGAACAAATTTTCTTTCTCCATTTCCAGATTGCTTACTTCTTCGGCCTGAGGGTGCTCTATGGTTGGAAGCTTAAGCTTTTTCTTGAGGGATTGAATATTTGCATTTTTTTTAATTATCTCCTCAGTTGCCTAGACATTACTAGGATAATATCCTAGTTTTATTACTAAATCTTGTAAAGATTTAATTCTAGTGTCTTTGGCCAAAGAGACATTTATTCTATCTTCAACTGTGAATGCGTATTATTTAGAGAGGCTCGCAACTTTTATGCATCCATGGCTAAACTGGTTAGTGCTAAATAAACCATCTCACTTGCTTGCTTATGCAAATTGATTTGATTGATTGCATGAACCTTATTGTTATCTACATAAAATATTGAAGTTTTGTAGTCTTCTGCACTTTTTGGGATTGGAACTATAGGTTCTAGGAAAGCTAATTGAAACCACCCCTTTTCTGTTTCAAATGCAGACAACAACCTTTGTTGAGTGGTGGAAGTCTATTTCTAGAATTCTAAATATTTTGAAGCCTTGAAACCTTCATTCTTCTTCTTGATCTCCTTGTATCTTGCAAAAATATTCTACTGAGATGGAATCTCAAATGTAGAAGACATCAGTGATTGATTTGTCTTCTCAACATATGAAAAGGAAGTGGTGGGAATACCTATCAAATCCATTGTATTGTGCTCCTGTGAATCCTTTTCTTCTGAGGATTCTTCTTGAATATTTATTACCCGAGGATCACTCTTGGTATCAGTCTTAGTATTGGTCTATGGATCCTTCTTTCTCCTCTTAAAGACATGGAAGTATTCATCTTTTTCTTTTGACTATGTAGGGGACATACTTTCCCTTGGTCTCTTGATTTATTTTTCTTTTGGAATAGGAGTTTGCAGAGTTGATTTACTGACAATTTTCTCTTCAGCCTCCTATAGTGTGTTCTTCGTCCATTTCTCCTTATTAGCATACTACTCTATCTCTAGCCTAGGTATATGTGCATATGGAGTGGTCTTCTGCTCAACTCTCAGCTTCGAAATTATCCCTAATGGATCATAAGACCATGTGAAGCTTAGTTTAAATCTCATATGCTTTAATATTTCCTCCACTTCTTTTGATGTTGCTATGATATTTACAATATAGGGCCCAACATGCGCCTTCAATTTAAATTGCGCTTTCTTTTTATTTGATAAAAAAATGTAATTCATCCATGTTTAACATCTATCTAGTGTATTCCGAAGAGAAAATACTTAATGATGCAAAAATTGGTAATCTATAGGGAGGAAGCTCACACCCATAGATTTGAATCTCTGTATAGTTATAATAGAGATACCAATCTCCAAATTTAGCCTATTCTGAAAGATGCAAAATTTTATTGATCTCTGGTGAAATCCTTGGTATAACATTACCTCTAGGTAGACACAAGGATGTATGTAAAAACTGATCCACAAAATCGTTGAATGAATAATATTCTGATTTCCTTTTCACTAAAGAAGTCCAGTGAATTATTGATAATGGACTTCCCTAATCATCCATCTTTTGTAACTGGAACTTGAACCTGTCTGCTTGATAGAATAACATCAAATATACTAAGACTGATTGGTGTTTGAATGCACCTTCAACTTTAAACTTGACAAACTGCTCATGTATAATATCTGATAAGTATTGACTGCAATTGAAGGCTTCTGACCAACTAAAAATATTGATAAAAACCCAAACACTACCTCATCTACCCATTGGTCTGTGTGATAACTAAATAGGAAAGTAACCATGGAAATTAATTGCCTTGACACCTTAGGAAAAGTAAAAGGAGAGTATGGGGGATTTGTTTTGGTAAATCAGGATTTCAGGCAGAAAACATTCAAAAATATGGGCTCTCTAGGGGAAAGTAAGATTTTTATATATTTACATGAGTGCATCAATGGAAAAATGGGTGCAAAGAGGCCTGAGGATTTATATGAAGAGATTGACAAACGATTTTTGGGGTAATTGAAAACATGAATTCATTGTTTTGAGAAATTACTACTTTATAGTCGGGGAGGTACCTTAGATGACACCAAGTAGAGAATTATGGGAAAATATGAGTCTAGGGAAAGATAAACTGAGGCAAGAGTGATTTCTAGATACTACAATCATTAGTGTTATCCAAGAACTTATGATTTTCCCAATTTTGAAGCTCATATAAATCAAATTCGCATTGGGTTTATGCTATCTTGTATTGGGTATCAATCAAAGTGGACCTATCTAAATCGGGGATAGGATGTACCATAGGATTTCATCAGGCATCTTTCCCTTTCCTTTGTACGAAGACATTTTTAATTTCAATGGGAAATTAAAAAAAAAAACAATTTTACTAGGTCACAATTTGATTGGTTGCAGAAGGGGAAAACTTTGCAAAGGGCGTTAGAGAGCTTGGAATTATTTCAATATGAACCCGCATTGATGAAATAATAAGGACAAGGGGATAATACATGTTGATACAGGATTTTGTAATGAGAATTGAGGGCGATCAACGAGATTATTACCATTTTGAAGCGTAGCATTTATGAATTTTCAGACATTGGTAGGAGAAAATTTAATGGCCAACGATTATATGACTATTAGTAGGAGAAAATTTAATGGCCAACGATTATATGCCTACTAGAGGGATATTTGAATGCTAATGGTTAAATTATGTGGAGGATGGGTGACGTGGACAGAGTAGTGGATGATGGGTGGCGAGGATGGAGCGAGAGAAAATGGGCGAAAGGAGCACCAAATGGTGGTTTTCGTGGGGGTGGGGGGGGGGGGGGGGGGGGGGGGGGGGGGTGGAGTGGTAGCAGTAAAGGGAAGGGGCCCCCTAAGATAAATATGGATTCACCATGCTTTTGGGAGTTTTATTAAAACCACATCAGACCCCCCCCATCATTAAGCCGAAAGATTGGCGGGTCCCAACATGTCCTCCGTTGTTGATCCAGGCGGGAACGATCTCAACCCTCCAAAAGCGAAAGTTCTTTATGGAAAGTGACTAAACAATCAAATCATTTTTATTCCAAACTTCAAAACAAAAATTTAATATAATTTGACAAATTGGTGGCATTTGAACCAGCGCACCCTTTTTGGGGTTTTATTATTTTATTTATTATTTTTCTTTTCCCCTTCAATTTTTTTTCTTTTCTTTTCTATTTTTCTTTTTATAGACTAGACAATCTCAAAATGAAAAATATTTAACAATATCCCAATGGGATAAATGGCTAGATATCCATACCTTGACTACTATATTTATAGGACCCTAACAGTGGCTCCAATGGGGATGACATCTTCTCGGCGAAGTGTCAAGAACACCATATAGTAGTAGCCTTCTCCATTGGGCATTTATTTCATCTTTAAACAACTGAGATTCACCCGATTAACTGAAAAATCATTACATATTGTATCAATTCATTTGAAATTTAGAGCCTTCACTCTGGGTTTCAATTTCTTATGACAACCACCCACATATGCAACACTTGAAGTAATAAAATGGTATATACAATGACGTTGTTTAGTAAGCAACTGAACTTACGTGAAGTAGTGCTTGAGAAACCTACCATGGAAAAGCCCTCCTGGTAGTGCTTCTCCTGGAAAATCTTCTAATAAAAATGCATTGGTTCCACGGAAAGCTTCAATCTTGTAAGGGTCTTTCCATAAACTATCAAATTTTCTATATTTTCCCTTTTCTTCATTTCTGGCACCCCATTTTAAACCAAGTTTATTTAGCTGACAATCATCTTCTTTCAATCTTCTGTCATGAATCCTTTTAACCTTATCTTGAATTATCCGTGTGTTGCAGTAGACTTCTTCTCTGGTCTGTTGCAATTGTACCATTTAATTTATTCTTCTCTGCACATCATTTGATTCAACCTCGAATTTCTGTAGTATCTTCAACATTAGAATTCCCAGGGAGGTAGGGAAAACTGCATCAACTCCATAAACCAATTAGAGAGGTGACATTCCAATTGATTTCTTAGTGCTCACCCTATCAACCCATAAAGCATTTATCAACTTTTTGTGTTAAGACTTCTTGTTTTCATGTAACACCTTCTTTATTATGTTGACCAAGCTCTTGTTAGTAGATTCTACTGACCCATTTCCTTGAAAATAATAGGAAGTGGAATGTCCTAAAACTATATGATATTTATTGCAAAAATATACCAACTTTTTATATTTATAAGCAACAACATTATCAATGATGATTTTGTGAGGACAATCAAACCTAGAAAGAATATTACTTTCCATGAATTGGATAATTACTGAGTCTGTGGCCTGCCTAATTGGAACTTCTTCTATCCATTTGGTGAAGTAATATATAACTGTAAGAATCCACTTGTGTTGGGTTGAAGTACCAGGATGAATCTCCCCAATAAAATCCAAACCCCACTGTTGAAAATGTACTTCTACTAAAATAGGCTTCAAAGACAAAGGTAGAAGTTTCTTTTTCCCTTCAAAAATTTGACACTGATGACAAGTAGAAACCCTTTTGTGCACATCAACAAATAAGTAGGCCAATAGAAGCCAACTCTCAAGATTTTATTTTGTAGTCTTCTAGAAAATATGACCTCCACAATAACCTTTATGGAACTCTTCCATCATCTTATCTGCTCTGTCCTTTAACAAACAATTCAATAAAATCCCCCCAACATCCTTCCAATATAAATCTTGATCCAGAATGTCTTTGTCAAACCCGGTGGAGCTTGTAAATGATGTAAAACATAAAAAATGTTTGTGTACCAAGGGGAAGTAACAAAACTCTTTGATACCTATTGGATAGACTCTTCTTCACCATCTAGAGCAATAATAAAATTGATTTCCAATGCATGCAAATTTGATTCAGCCATTAATTTAGCCAATCCCTAACCCTTAATAAGAAATGTGGGCTTAATATCAATATCATATTCTAAAATAGTAGCTTACCTCTTCTTCCTTTAGGATCATTTTTAGTAAGGATGTTCTTTACTACTGCATTAGGAACAAACACAATTATATGAGAATGCAAAATATACATATGAAATCTTTCAAAGATTTTACCAAGGCAAAAGCTTGCTTTTCCATAATATTGTATTTCAAAGAAGACTCTCTTAACCCCCTATTGAAAAAGGCTATGGGATGCTCATATCCCTCCTTGTTCTTCTGCATTATTACTACTACAATAGTATGTTCTAAAGCAAAAGAAAAAATAATAAAATCCTTAGTGAAATCGGGATTGGCTAAGACAGGAGCATGAGTAAATCTTGATTTTACTTTACTGAATGACATTTTTTCTTATGCATTTCATTTTATTTCTCCATTATTTCTCAGCATGTTTGTGATAGCTCTTAAGATCTCAGTTAAATTTGTGATAAACCTGCTCAAAAAATTAATTCTGCCAATGAAAGACTACACTTCCTTTTTGTTTCTTGGGGGATCAATTTTCATGATAGCCTCAACTCTACTTAGGTTGATTCGGATACCATCTCTGGAAATTATATGACCTAGAAGTTTACCTTCTTCCAGACCAAATAGATACTTCTTAGTATTCAAGGAAATACCAAATTTTCTACATTTTTCAAAGACAATTTTTAAGTGAAACAAATGATGTTCATGAGTTTTAGAAAACACAATGATGTCATCTAGATATATCACAATAAATTTTTCCTTTTCATTTGCAAAAGCAATATCCATTGCTCTCTAAAAATTTTCCGCTGCATTCATAAGCTCGAAAGGCATCTTCACATACATGAAAGTTCCCCATGGTGTTGTGAAGGTTGTTTTGTCTTGAACATCTGGATGCACTAAAATCTGGTTGTAACCTGAAAAACCATCAAGCAATGAAATTCTACTAGAACCAACTATCCTTTACAGTATATGCTTAATCTTTGGTAAGGGATAATCATCTTTGAGAGAAACTTTATTAAGGTTTCAGAAATCCACACACAACCTTATTTCTCCAATCTTGTTTCAGAAATCCACACACAACCTTATTTCTCCAATCTTTTTCCTCACTGGTACTAGATTTGATAACCATTTAGAAAATCTCAAAGGTACAATAATATTGGCATAAAAAATCTTTCTTACTTATTTTTCAATTAAAGGTAGCAGAACGAGATTCACTCTCCTTAGGTTCTGTTTGAAAGGTTTCTGGCCCTCTTTTATAGGAATAGTATGCTAAATAATATTGGTATAATAGGCTTTTAAATATTTGTATCCCCATGCAAAAACATCATAGTATTCTTTAATAAATCAATGTATTTCTATTTCTCTTCAGGAATTAAAGACCGAGAAAGCTTCACAATATTTGGATCATCTTTGGTCCCTATGTTACAATCCTCTACTTTTTCTCCCGCAGGTTGCATTTTGGGCTTTTGAGCCACATCATTGAAATCAAATAATTCTTCAAGTGGTACCAAACCTCTTGGTATAGCATTATCTTTTAACTACAAGACTTCAAGCTTTTCATCATGTTCATCAAAAGTCTCATTGATCTGACTCAATATAGTTTTTTGACTATCATCTTCAACACTAATTTCTATATCAATATGAAAATTTTCAAACTCTCCTTTAATATGTAAAAAAATCGTTTAAATGTTTGTCATTGTCAAACACTTGCCAGTACCTCATGTTATCTAGGACAACAGGTCTATGTTTCACCTCAAATCTCATATTTCTTATTTGGGTGGAAAGGAATTTTACATGTTCTTGTTGAGGTAGCCAATGCATCAACAATCACATTTTGATTTCTAGGAATCAAAGACAACTAATACTCTAGAAAACATTGGAAAAAATCTAAGGCAACATTTTTGTATGCCCTCAATCTAGGATGCTTAGCTGAATACTCACCATTTATTTGATTTATGATGAGTCCTAAATCACCATGGATTGAAATTATTTTAGCTCCTTATCTCTTCAATAACTGAAACCCCAAAATAAGTGCCTCTAACTCAGCTACATTTTTGGTGCATTGAAAAGCAAGCTTGTAGGAATACATCTTTGATATGCTTGAGTTTGTGTTTAAGATCCATACACCATCTCCTGCTCCTTCCTTGCTTACTGCCCCATCAAACTGCATATGCCAAAGGCCTTGATCCTTATCATCTTGTGTTTCAGTCTTTAACTTCACATCCTCTGTTTTTATTTATTGACTTTCCATGTCTAACATTTCCTCTTCTAAACATATGCCATTATATAAAATGAAAGAATCCATCTATGAATGTACAAAGTAAAGTGGGTAATTATTGGGCTTGTCCTAGTTGCTTACCATATATTTCATCAGAGTCTCTTTGTGAAACCTCCTTTTTTGCCCGAAAACATGAATAGTTTCATATGTCATATCCATCTACAAGGTGCCCTGCAACTTTTCTCCCCAATATCTTGACAATATAATTCCATATATAGGAGGTATATTAGCCACAGCAATATCCATGACAACACTTTTTGCTTGGACATATAAATCCTTGATCAAACCTAATCATGCTAATCTACTTGAATCAAAAGAGAAAAGGTATTTATATGGTCTAGTTATATCTAATATGAGTTTCTCCATAATCACCTTGGGCATGAGATTATGTGAACCACCCTAATCCAACATGGCATTGTGAAAAATGAAATCATGAATGTTAAGGCTAACATAAAAATGTGGCACATTACCATCTTGTGATTTTCTGTAGTATACCTAGGGGGGATATTATGGGGTATAGAGGGAGGTACCCAAGGGAATAATGTAATAGTAGGATGCGTCATAGTTAATAAATAAAGTGGTTAACCCACATCATGTAAGGGACCACAAGTAATTAACAATAATGTGATAAGCCCATTGTATTAGATATATGGTATTGAGAGATGCGTGGTAATGACCCATGTTATTGTATGTATGAATCCTATATAGAGGCTAGAGACTCCCCATGGAGATATGTCAAGGACTATTATATTGGTAAGCATATGGCTTGTGGAGTGTTCTCCTTCCTTAAGGAGTGATTGTATGGTGTTGCCCTACCTCAAGGGTTTGATCAATAAAGAAGCATTTTCAAGTTATATTATTGGATCAATCTTGTTAGTTCTGGGCATATTTCTATTATCATATATTTACAGGTCAGATATATTACAAGTGGTATTGAAGATTTGGATTCTTTGTGAAAAAATATCCAAATTCAAAAAACAAATCAACCGAATGAAGCAAATATCACTGATTTAAAAATCAGCTGTGTTGCAGAAATTTTTTTTGATGCAAATTCGTGGATGGTGGATCTCCAATGAATTTTTGTAGTTTTTTGAATACTTTGAGAAAATAATTGCAGATCTGGGATCCTCTAGAAAATTTACCCAAATTAAAAAAAAATTAGTCGAATCGGAATCCAGATGAGGGAGATATCATTGATTAAAATCAGATCTTTTTTTAGAATTTTTTGTGATGGCGAGAGAGTTGCAGTGCAAATATGAAATTCTATAGTGCCTAGATCATGATTTCTATCACATGGGAAGATGCAGAATAGTTGTTCCATTTCCAAAAATAGGTCATAATAAGGATTTTGAGCAATATTGACCGAACTGTGGCCATTTAAAATTTTTCCCAAGTGATTTTTTTTTCAAAACCCTCTTCATGGCTTCTAGTAAGGATTTTTTTTACAGGAAAGGATAATGACCCTATTATTGAAGAATTCATAAAATATCTTAAGAGAATCTTTCAAAAAAATTGGAAAGGTTTCCTATGCCTAGGGTTGAAAGATGAGGCTGCCATATGGTGGCACTCACTTGACAACAAGAAGTTGTCCAAACTTTGGAATGAAGAATTTGAAAAACTCATTTTTGACAAATGGTCTCATGCTAGAAAATAGGGGAACAAGACATGTAAGGGGTTATTTTCTAGAGGTATCTCCTTATTACAGGTTCATGGATGTATTCATAAGGAGAAGATCATTGTGTCTATAAATCCTAGTTGCAAGCAAAATTTTATAAATGTTAATTTGGCAAAAAGATTGCAGGTACGAACCAAACAAATGGAGCACACACAGGTTAATAATGAGTAGGTGCAAGTTTATAAAGATTTGAAAATTTCTATGGATAAGTATGTATTACATTCTGATTTTTATGCTTCAGATGTTGTTTTTGGATACCCTTGGATGAAATCTATTTGTACTATCAATATTAATGTGCAGAAGAAATTCCTGAAGCTCTAGCATAAAAAGAAGAAAATTACATTACAAGATATTTCCATCAATAAATAGGTAAAGTCCATGAAGCAAAAGATGTTGCAGGTACTGATAGATCAGATGAGGAATCCATGGTTGAAGTAATATTGGAAGTAAGCAACAACCGCAGGCGCCACAACATGTACCAAATACCAATCAGGTTCCATTAGGTGGTGAATTAAAGATAGATACAACATTGGTTAAAACTTCAACATATCACCACCCACATTACCCAACAAGAAAACAAACAACAGGATGGTGACAAATTAGCCACAAGAACAAAAACCCCCGCACGACAGATAGAGAGGTGCAAAAATCCAAGCACATTGCATCAACACAGAGGAACTGTCAGGATCAACTCCCAACTCAAGCGAGTAAGGCACTGGATAGATCGAGTAAACACTTGTCTCTGGGATGGCTAGATGCATGTGCATGGTACCATTGGAATACTCTTTTGATTAGATCTTATTATTTGTGTTCATCTTATGTTTCGGGGACAAAACATGATAAAGGGGGGGTGGAATGTAGTCTACTTAGGGGAGGTATTATGGGGTACAGAGGGAGGTAACCAAGGGAATAATGTAATAATGGGATGGGTCATAGTTAATAGATAAAGTGGTTAACCCACATCATGTAAGGGACCACAAGTAGTTAACAATAATGTGATAATCCCATTGTATTAGATATATGGTATTGAGAGACACATGGTAATGACCCATGGTATTGTATGTATGAAGCCTATATAGAGGCTAGAGACTCCCCATGGAGAGATGTCAATGACTATTGTATTGGCAAGCATATGGCTTGTGGAGTGTTCTCCTTCCTTAAGGAGTGATTGTATAGTGTTTCCCTACCTCAAGGGTTTGATCAATAAAGAAGCATTTTCATGTTATATTTTTGGATCGATCTTGTTATTTTTCGGCATATTTCTATTATCATATATTTGCAGGTCATTACCACTTTTAATGTATTTGGCCTACAAATATATGATAAAGAAAATATACCCAGAAAAAATAAGAGAAAAATAGATAATCTTCAGATCTTTATTAATATCAAACCCTTAAGTTAGGGTAACACCATACAATCACTCCCTAAGGAAGGAGAACACTCCACAAGCCATATGTTTGCCAATACAATAATCCTTGACATCTCTCCACGGGGAGTCTCTAGCCTCTATATAGGCTTCATACATATAATACCATGGGTCATTACCATATGTCTCTCAATACCATATATCTAATATAATGGGCTTATCACATTATTGCTAACTACTTGTGGTCCCTTACATGATGTGGGTTAACCACTTTATTATTAACTATGAACCATCCCATTATTATAGTATTGCCTTGGGTACCTCCCTCTGTACCCCATAATATCCCCCTAGGTATGTCACATTTTCCCTCAACTTCTGGTCCAAACAATAATTTAGGTTGGTCATCACTTAAGTTCATAGTATTTGTTCCCTCCTCTATTTTTAGTGCTTTTATAACTTGACTTCTATATACATCATTTTTCATCAATTCAGTTAGAGGAATAAAAAATTTTAACCTTTGATAACTCATTTTATATGTTGAAATAAGGTTGAGGCTTTTCTACCTCTTTCTGAGTTGTATCTTGTTTTTTAGGTTTTTCCTTTGGAGGATCAACTTTTCCTTGACTTGTAGAAGGTGTATCATTTTGAATCTTTTTAGGAGGATTTGCTACAGCTTTCTTTCTTCTTAGATTATATTGTTTATGTACTTCCATAATGGAATTTTGATAGCCCTTTTCGTAATCCTTTGATTCTATAAGCATGACATCTTGTTGTGCTAATAATAACAAATCTTGTTCCTCTTTGGTCAAGAAAACATTATCTGTTTCTCCTTCTCCAAAAAGATTGATCTAATTTTCTTTTGGGTCTTCTACTGTCTCATTTTCTTGCTTAGCATAATTTTCTTGAAAATGAGGTCTAATTTGTTGTTGATTTGTTAGGGTTCTTAGCTCTATTTGTTTAATTTGGGGTTGGTTCCTTCTAAAATTTGGATTCCCAATCTGAGGACCCCCTTGTGGTTCTCTTGGTGGAGCTCTATCTGTCAAGGTCATTCCTTCCATCATTCTCTCCATAGTTTTAACCAAAGTGTCTAGTTTCACATTTGATGATGAACAAGGTTCTTCTTTAATTGTCACTCTCTTTTCAACCCTCAGTTTTGCTTTCTTGGTAAGAAGATTGGCCTCTACACTAACAAAATTCTTTTTCATCTCTTCCAAACTGGTTGGATTTCTCTCTCAATTGATAGGCCATGTCAACATCAAAACCATTTGGATATCGAAGTAAAGCCAATCCTAGAGGAGGCTTTATTTCTATTGGAATATAATTATAAAGGTTGTTGAATCTATTTGAATAATCTTGAACTGGCTCTCCTGGAGCTCTTCTTAAACTTTCATATTTTGAAAGAATCTGAAGTGGATGCTTCTCAAACTCCCAACGAGAAAGAAAAACTTGATGAAATTGTTGTAAGTTGGAAATACTGCCTGTTTCTAATCCCCTATACCAGTTTCTTGCTTCACTAGTCAAACTTTGAGAAAACGACCTTATTTAAAAATCATCATCATCAACCTCTTCTAGGTGTGAAAATTCATTAAACTTATCAATGTGCTGATGAGATGTAATGGGCCCAGTGCCATCAAATTGTGGTATATGTTGTGAATACTTTAGCGGCATAAAGTTTAGTGGTTGTTGCAAAACCAAAGGGGCATAACAAGATGACATGATTGGAAAATGAGATGAGGATGAAACTATAGTTGTGCTTGATGTAAGGGGTGGTAAAGGAGGTGGAAGTGTGACCCGCTAAGTTTGTTGAAGTAGAAGAAGAAATGGTAGTTTGTTGAACTACAAATGGTTTTTGAGCAACCTGATTCAATTGGGTTACTAGATCTTCAAGCTTTTCAAACTGTTGTACAACGTCTTTATCAGAATCTAAATTGATAGGATTATGTGCTAAGATATGAGGTTTTAAAATGGATTCATCAAATACTATTTCAGGGACAAAGCTTTCTGATTTGTTTATGAAAAGACTCTGCCCAAAGGGTAAATCAAATTCAATATCCTCAACTGTTATAAAACTTGCTGGGAGTGAATTAGATCTCGGCAAAGGATTATTGCTTGCTTGACTTTCTGTAAAGATCTTTTTTCTAATAAACCTCTTAGGATTATTTACAACTTTGGGAGGATAAGTATCTAGATGGGATCACGTGTAAATATTTCTAGGAGCCAGATCTTCAAAGAAATTATTTACCACTGGGTATATATACAACTTATGGGTGAATAATTCAGCCTAAAGATTTCCTAACTCATTGTCCCTCACAGGAAATAGGTTTAAGCTTTTGTAATCAAAGTTACCAGGGAAGAAGTACCAAATATGGTTTCCAGAATGTTAGGACTCCGTAATTTTCCTAGGATGAAAAGGAAACTGCAGAGGTGACTACAAACCACTTTCAAAACTGCGATCTAGCCCTTCCAGCTTTAGAGAGGGCTCTCTGTGTATGATTTTTAATCTTAGTGTTTATATTTTAGGCTAGGTGTGAAATGACAAGATATATTTTTTAAAGTTTTGGTTTTAAAATGGAAGAGAATTCCATTAGGCATGGAGTCATAAGGTCTTCAGTAATCAATTAAAATAAATAGAGGAGAATAAAATAGGGCAAGTTAGGAAAACTCATAGATCTTGTAGACTTGTTGTGGTGTGGATGAGATGAATAAGAACTAGGATCAATTAAATATAGAACATCCACAAATGAATTATATACTTAATATCATAAATAAAACATTAAGATTGCTTAACAAGACAGAGCAGAGTATTGTAAGTAAATTCGTCTCTTGATCGTCTTGTAAACAACTTAAGAAAGAAAACATTCATGTGAAACTTGAAAGGAAAACATATTTAAAAAGAGGGAAATATCACCATTTTCTTGACACAAGAATCTTGAAACCAAACTTCCTATTTATTACTAAAATTATTACTTCAAAAATATATTTCACTTCTTACAATCATATAAAAATATTTTCTTCTTCCATAATCCAACCCTTACTAAGTATTTTTACAAAATATTTATAGATTTTGTCTTGAATTAATTCATATTTCAAATAAAATTGATTACAAAATCATATCTACTGAAAACATGTAGATATTTCCAAAATAGAACTAAGTAATAGGAAATCTTAGACTATTTCTGATTTTTTGTTTAGACTTTGAGGTGAACTTTGTTGATTGTACTTACTTTTGTGCTTCTTCTATTTTCCTGCTCCCCAAACTGTATGATTCATGTTTTCGCTTATTCAACGAGCACTAGAAATTTATCCCACTTCTCTTCATTACGAATTGAAAACTTCACAATGCTTTGAAATCTCTCATCTAATTCTGTGTACGTTTGGAAGGTTGGTTTGTTTAAAAATAGATTATGGATTTGATGTTGAATGAAGAGATCATGTTGTAGGCCTGCCATGAAAGATTCTCCACTTAAGTTCCTCTTAATTTAGTAAACTTGGATGCATCTGCAGCTATATTACATAATTTATCTTGATCATTTTCTAATGGAATCAATTTTCCATTAGAAGCTCTTAAGGCTGGGAGCCCTTTCTCCTACAATAAAGAAAATTTTTGGTTAAATATTTTAACCTGCAGTTCCAATTCTTTGCATTTATTTTCTAGTTGAACCATGGGATTCTTTTTTGTTTAATACTCTTTTTACTTCCATCATTGTGCTTCTTCTATCTTGAATCTGGAGTTCTTCAAGCTCTTCCTTAATTTTAGAATTCAACATTCTAATAATTCTATTTGCTTTTGTTGGCTTGTTCTTTATTTCAATATTTGTTTGTTCAATTGTTGCCTTGACATTCTACACTAACTCTTCCTACTCAAATATGATTTGAATGGATGACCATAATTCTGTGATGTTTGCATTTATGTTATTCCATATAATCCTTTTGGCCTCTGCCAATATCTGAGTTGTTAGAGACTAAGTCTCATACTTTTGAATTTGTTGTGTCAATTTGAAATTATTTTGCCGCAATGATAGGTATGCATTATCTTCTTTTATCTTGTTTTCCTCCATCTTTGTAGTGTTTCTATTAACTTCTCATTTTCCTTATTTGTTAATGATACTTCTCCTAAAGCTTGGACTAGATTCTTAGAATAATATGAAGTTGATGGTTGTATTGTTTGTTGTATTTCTTGTTGTTGATGTACTTAATGTTGATGTACTTGCCGCTTCCAATTTTTCCTTTTCCTTCAACAGTGCTTTCATGTCCTTTTCCATCTTCTAGAATTGAAAATTCTATTCAACTATTAATTTGAACAACTTTCCTTTCTCCATTTCCAGATTGGTTACTTCTTTGGCTTGAGGGTGCTCTATAGTTGGAAGCTTAAGTTGTTTCATGAGGGCTTGAATATCTACATTTTTGTTTTTAATTATCTCTTCGGCTACCTTGAAATTACTAGGATCATATCTTAGTTTGATTATTAAATCTTCTAAAACTTTAATTCTAGTATCTTTGGCTAAAGAGGAGATTTGTTCTATCTTCAAATGTGAATGCATATTATTCGAAGAGCCTTGCAACTTTGAGGCATCCATGGCTAAATTGGTCAGTGTTGAATAAATGATCTCACCTGCTTGCTTATATAAATCGATTTGATCGATTGCATGAAAATTTTTGGTATCAACATAAAATATTGAATCTTTGTATAGTTATGCACTTCTAGGGACTGGAACTGTAGGTTCTAGGAAAGCTAATTGAAACTACCCATTTTCTATGTCAAATGTAGATAAAAACTTGTGTTGAGTTGTGGTAGTCTGTTTATAGAATTCTGAATATGTTGAAGCCTTCAAAGCTTCATTCTTCTTCTTGATCTCCTTGTATATGGAAAAAAATATTCTGCTGAGCTAGAATCTTAGATGTATAAGATGTAGGTGACTTAATTGTCTCCTCAACATATGGGAAAAAAGTGGCGGGAATACTTGTCAAAACCATTTTATTGTGCTCTCGTGAATCCTTTTCTTCTGAGGATTCTTCTTGAATATTTATTACTCGAGGATCACTCTTGGTATCAGTGTTAGTATTGGTCTCTGGATCCTTCTTTCTCCTCTTGAAGACATGGAAGTCTGCATCTTGTGCTTTTGAATATGTAGGGGACATACTTTCCCTTGGTCTCTTGATTTCTTTGTATTTTGGAATAGGAGTTTGCAGAGATGATTGACTGATAATTTTCTATTCAGCCTCCTGTATTGTGTTCTCTGTCCATTGCTCCTGATTAACATACTGCTCTATCTCTAGGCTAGGTGTATGTGCATATGGATTGGTTTTCTTCCCAACTCTCATCTTTGTAATGGATCATAAGACCATGTGAAGCTTAGTTTAAATTTCATCTGCTTTAATATTTCCTCCACTTTCTTTGTTGTTACTCTGGTATTTATAATATAAGGCTCAACATGTGCCTTCAATTTAAACTGTGCTTTCTTTTTGTTTTATAAAAAATGTAATTCATCCATATTTAACATCTATCTAGTGTATTCCAAAGCGAAAATCCTTACTGGTACAAAAATTGGTAATCTATAGGGAGGAAGCTCACACCCATAGATCTGAATCTTTGTCTAGTTTTGGTAGAGATACCGGTCTCCAACTTTAGCCTATTTTGAAATATGCAAAAATTTCTTGATCTCTGGTGAAATCCTTGGTATAACATCACTGCTAAGTAGACACAATGATGTATGTAAAAACTGATCCAGAAAATTGTTGAATGAATAATCTTCTAAATTCCTCCTGACTAAAGAAGTGCAGTGAATTACTGATAATGGACTTCCCTGATCATCCATCTTATGTAACATGAACTTGAACCTATGTGCTTGATAGAATAACATCAAATATAGTAAGATTGATTGGTTTCTGGATGCACCTTCAACTTTAAACTTGAGAAATTGCTCATGTATAACATATGATAAGTACTGAATGTAATTGAAAAGAATTGAAGGCTTATGACCAAATGAAAATACTGATTAAAAACATAACACTGCCTCATCTACCCACTAGTCTATGTGATAACCTAATAGGAAAGTAACCATAGAAATGAATTATCTTGACATCTCAGGGAAAATAGAAGCATAGTATAGGGGATTTGTTCTGGGCAATTCATAATTTACAGGAAAAAAACATTAGAAAATATTAGATCGCTTCGGGAAAGTAATATTTTTGTATATTTCCATGAGTGCATTAGTGGAAAATGGGTTCAAAGAGGCCTAAGGATTTATCTAAAGAGCTTGACAAATGCTTTATAAGGTAATTGAAAACAAGACTTCATTGTTTTGGGAAATTACTTCTTCTGGATGGGGAGGTCCCTGGGATGACACCAGGTAGAGAATTATGGGAAAAGATGAATATGGGGAAAGATAAAATGAGGCATGAGTGATTCCCAAATACTTCAATCATCACTATTATCCAAGAACTTCTAATTTGTCCAATTTCGAAGCTCATATAAATCAAATTCGCATTGGGTTTCTGCTATCTTGTACCGAGTACCAATCAAAGGGGACATATCTAAATCAGGGACATGAGGTACCATAGGATTCTCATCAAGCATATTTCCCTTTCCTTTGTACGAAGACATTTTTAATTTCAATGGGAAATTAAAAAAAAGTAGTTTTACCAGGTCGCAATTTGCTTGGTTTCAGAAGGGGAAAATTTTACAGGGGGCACTGGGGAGCTTGGAAATATTTCAATATGAACCTACGTGGACAAAATAAAAATAAAAAGGGGATAATACAGGTTTATATGGGATTTTATAAAGGGAATTGAGGGCGTTAAAAGAGATTATTAATATTTTGGTGCGTAGCATTTATGAATTTTTAGACGTTGGCAGGAGAAAATTTAATGGTCAACGATTATATGACTGTTGGTGGGAGATTTGAATGCTAAAGGTTAGATGATGTGGATGATAGGTGAGGTGTATAGAGCTGTGGATGATAGGTGGCGAGGATGGAGCAAGAGAAAACAAGTGAAAGGAGCATCAAATGGTGATTTTCAAGGGGGGTAGGAGTGGTAGGTGGTAAAGGGAAGGGAACCCCCGAAATAAATATGGAGCCACCACATTATCTCGGGTGGTTTTATTGTAAACCAAATTTCAGACCCCCCTAGTCAAGTCCCAAAAGGTCAGAGGGGTTTTGAACGTCGTCCCCCACTGTTGATCCAGGCAGGGACGATGTTAACCCTCCAAAAGTGAAAGTGCTTTATGGAAAGTGACAAAACAATCAATTCACTTTTATTCCAAACTTTAAAACAAAAATTTAATATAATTTGACAAATTGACGACATTTGAAATAGTGCACCCTTTTTGGCGTTTAATTATTTTATTTTTTATTTTTCTTTTCCCCTTTAATTTATTTTTTCTTTTCTTTTCTATTTTTCTTTTTATAGACTAGACAATCTTAAAATGAAAAATAATTAAAAATATCACAATGGGATAAATGACAAGATAAGCATACCTTGAATACTATATTTATAGGAACCTAACAAGAGCATCTCCTCCTGCTCATGCAATAGGCCTCTTACTGGATTTCTTGTGTGGAAACTTGGCTGCATAGTGTCCATACTCATGGTAGTGAAATCATTTAATTTTACTGAGGTATTTCTTATCGCCATGGTTTTGGATGGATTCTACCTTGGCCTAGGAATTATTTCCTTTGCTAGATAAGGAAAATTTCTTCCTCATCAATTTTGGATGAGACTCCATCTCTAGTTTTTCCTCTAATCTCCCTGCACCAAGTCAGACCAAAGTCTCTCCTATTCTGGGAGCTTGTCTCTTCCATTAATTGAATCCTGGTAGCCATGCTAAGAATTTGGAAGACCAAGGAATGCTAATCTCACAATTTTAGATAATGCCATAGTCTCTCCAACTCCTCCAAGTTCGTCTCTCACCTGAGTGAATTTGGATAGGTAATGAACAACAATTTCATTTTTTATTCATTCGAATGTTCCTAAGCTTATCCTTTAGTGCCAAATTCCTAGCATCACTACTACTTTGGAATAGGTCTGTGAGATTTTTCCACATTGAAAAATAAGTCTCCTTTCCATGCAAATTCAAAACCACATGGTCTCTAACTCCCTCTAGGATAATCCTCCTGGATTTTTTAGTATCTTTCTTCCACTAAGCTAGTTTTTGTGCATCTAATGTTGCTGGTTTTGGAATATTTGTTTGTGTGTACTCCAATACTCCATTGTCACCCAACCCATCTTCCATTATGTATTTCCAAGAACATAAATTTGAAGTTCCCTCCAATGCATACTCAAGCCTCAATCCATTAAAAGACATTGTTCCTACACTGAAGGAATCCATGCACCACAAATATGATGTTTGAAATTCCTTTTAGAGATGATCAAAAACCTACTTTCTATGTAGTTTTAAATAACCTTGATACTATGTAGTGTTGGGTTGTGTTATATTCTTTCCATGACTAGCCCACGTAGTTAACAGGGGGTTAGAAGGGGGGCAGAGCCCCCCCTTCGTTGCGCCGATTGCGTAGCGGGGGAAGTCACAAGGGGTTTGAGGGCTGCAAGTATCCCCACCCTATGGGGTTTGGGACCCTATATTAGGTTGGGCGGACCTACCTATGGTTTTGTGCATGATTTTTCGCACATGGTTTTGGACGCGATGGTTTTTGGTCCATGGTTTTGGACGCGATGGTTTTAGATCCATGGTATTGGATGCTTCGGCATGTATAAATATGTATTGTAACATTGAAAGGAACATAATGAAAAATCAAGCTGGTAGTCCCGATTTTGGGATCCAGGGAAAAATCTCTGTGTATATGAGTTTTATGTGTTATGATCTTGCATTGTTTATTTTCTATTTTTTAGAATTCGCATGCAGGTAATTTCTGTATGGGGTTAAAACCTACATTTGGTGTAAGAGCTATTTTGGCTTCAAGGGGACGCCTTTGTTGTTGAGGGTTTCACTCGAGCCTATGGTAGACCCTATTTAGTGGGAGATCTGCGAGATTGATTCTGGTCATGAAAGAAGATGGCGAGTAGTGGAAAGATAAAGATCAAGAAATTTAATGGTCAGAGTTTTGAGTTATGGAAACTCAAGATGGAGGATCTATTGGTGGATAAAGATCAGTGGATCACAATAGATCAAGGTACTAAACCAACGGGAGTGTCCAACGAAGAATGGAAGAAGTTGGATCGGAAGGAAAAGAGCACAATATGATTGTGTGTCTCAGATTCAGTATTTCTAAATGTATCAAGGGAAGCTACGACGAAGGATTTATGGGACAAGTTAGGGACTTCATACCAATTTAAGTCTCTGGTGAATAAATTGTTCCTACGGAAAATGATGTATAACCTAAGGATGAAAGATGGAGACTCGGTGACAGAGCATCTGAACGAATTTTATACTGTGGTAAGTCAGTTATCATCTATTGATATTAAAATTTCAGATGAAGATAAGTGCATCAGTTTGTTGTGTTCTCTACCAGATTCGTGGGATAGTTTGGTTATTGCAATAGGTAGCAATGCAACTGTCTTGCAGTTTGATGAAATAGTCTAATCCTTGCTGACGGAGGAAATGAGATAGAAAAATATGGAGAGCCAGAATGTTGATGCCTTGTTTGTATGAGGACGGTCCCAGAACAGGAACAAAAATAAGTCATTGAATGGGAGGTCTAAATCTAGAGAGATATATAAATCTCTAGGAAAACCTATAAAGGTAGTGTTCTGTAAATGCGGAAAGGAAGGGCACTACAAAAGGGACTGTAAATCTAAAGCTCCTGATAAAGGAAAGGGATCTGATAATGCTCCTTCCGCAGAGGTGAAAACCACCTCAGATGAAGGTGGGGATGTGTACTTGGCTTCTTCAAGTACACATGTAGATCATAAGGCATGGTTGATTGTCCAAGTGAATCCTTTCGCTTCACTCCCCATAGAGAGTGGTTTTGCAAGTATGAGAAATATGATGGTGGTGATGTCTTCATGGGGGATGACAGGAAGGCTAGAATCGTTGGTCATGGAAAAGTAAAGTTGAAGTTGCAAGGTGGAAGGGTTAGAACACTTCCGGGTGTTCTGCATATTCCTGCATTAGCCAAAAATCTGATTTTTGTAAGCAAGCTAGATGATGTAGGTGCAAAAACAGTGCTCGAGAAGGATACCTACAAGATGGTTCGAGGGGCACTAGTATTGATGCTGGGAGTTCGAATTGGAACTCTGTACAAGATGCAAGGTAGCACTGTTGTTGATGGGTGCAACAATTCTATGGTTCCTGAAAGTGGAGCAGAAAATCTAGTGGTCTGTGGAGAGAAGACCATGTTGTGGCATCAAAGGCATGGATATATTGGAGAGAAGGGTCTTCAAATACTTCATGGTAAAGGTACTGATCCAAAATGGATTTTGGATAGACTCCTAAGTCTAAGTGTTCCTCACAGAGGAAAATGAAAGTCCAAGGAAGTTCCTGGACATAGCCCTGTTGCAGAGATCTTTTCATTCTGAATCTACTACAACTTGAATGGGAAAAAATGGACTTAGGATGCAGAAGCTATCACCAAAAGAAGTTGCCTTTTGTTCTTTGGAAAAAGAGGCAAAATCCCCTAAAATGGGCAAAAAACCCTTATAAATGGAAATCACATCGGAACAAGGCAAAGGGCCGGACTTAAGCGGAGGCGGAAGAAAACCCGATCCGCCAATCTGATCAATCGGATCGGAGGCAGACACATATGCGATATCGGGACCCTCGACCTGGTGATCGCGATCACGTGATTCACCGATCACCAATCATGCGATATGTTGATTGGCGATCATCGATGATCAAATCGGAAAATCAACGTCGACGATGCACAGAACCCCAGGCTGAGTGACATTGCGATCGTCAATATCGGCGATTGGTGATCGACGACCTCCGATGCTAATAAAATGGCCGGACCCGATAAAATTATAAATGATATTTGATAATATTTCAAGTTCAGAAAAAGGGCTTTTTCAATGTAAATTGCATTTTCGATAAATGAACAAAAAGCCAAAGAAATGTGAATAAAGCGATGAAACCAGATTCGAAAGGGTTTGTTAATGCAAGTATATATTTTAATGCAAGTCCGATATGAGTGGGATTTTCATGTTTTAATGTATTTTTAAATACAAAGGAAAATCACGATACAAGCGAGATTTCGGGCGGGCCGAAGGTGGTAAGTGGTTTTGGTCGGGCTCCGCCCGAGTCCATACACTGGCTGCCATGTGTCCAGGACCTGGAGAGACAAACCACCCTTTTCAAGTGGTTAACTCCCGTAAGAATGAGCCGCCTGAAATGAACCTCAGCCATTGGATCCAGATCTCCCAAATCAACGATGGAGATGCGATAAGTGATTTCAGGCGGACTTGATAGGAATCTAGGGTAGAGTTGATGATTTTTGAAATCTGAAAGAAAGATTCTCTGTGGATTTTTCCCTTGTTTAGTGTATTTTCTTGTGTAAGCCGAGAACACTATTTTTGGGCTTTTCAACGCAACGATGGTCCATTCCTTTATAGAACAGGTGGCCACCATCCTTGAAGGCATTTAGCAATGATTGCTAATGCTCAGAAGGGATTCGAGCGGACAGAGGCTGGAAGCCAGAGAGCCCGAGAGGGGGAAACGAACAGACATCGTCAATTGTATTTAAAGCCACAAGTAGTGCTAAGACAGGAAGCAAAAAGTGAATTCGAAAGGCAGAGCAGAAGGCAAAAGCAGAGAGAGCCAAAAAGCTACTGCGCAGAGCAGTTGAGGGAGCCTTTGGGGTCACTTGGAGTTCAAGTGAAGAGCCAGGGAGCTGAAGGTTGCAGAAAGCCACTGCACAGAGCCAAAGAAGCCAGAGCCTAAGAGCTAGAGCCAGACAGCCAAGAGCTTCAGAGCCAAGGAGAAGATGGTGTTCTGATCCCATTGTTCCTATGTAAAACAATGGAGTTGAGCCAAGAGCTTGTAAAATAACTCATACCATAATCCCAGAGAGTCTAGTCGAGTTGACTAGAGCTCAAGGAGATGTAGCCCAAGAGTTTTGGGTGAGCTCCATATTAAATTGTTGTTCTGTGTGTTTTGTTTCATTTCTACATTGTTTACTGTTATCTATATATTCTATCAACATAAACAACATAATATTAAAAGCACATAAACAATTCTAAAACAGACATAAGCATACACCTTATTTTCAAGCACATATTTAATTCTGCATTGGTTAATCATAAAGACTTGGGAATATTTAAGATTTGGAAGTGGGAGAGGTTCTTGTAAGTTAGACAAGAAGCCTAAGTGCCCCATTTCCAGATCAGGTGGTATCAGAGCTTAAGATTGATTAACCTCACCTTTAAGGAAGGTTATATCAGAATGCTTAATTAGCAGAGAAAAGATTGCTTGTCTGAAAGGTGTTTAAACAGTTAGAGGTTGACTGTATGCTTGTTGCAGATTGACTATTGTTTAAGTTTGTAGAGGTGAAGGGAAAGTTGTTGATAGCTCAGTCTAGGAAAGATAAGAAGGAATAAGGGCTAAAGGCATTCTTCTATTCCAAAGGACCTCAAAGAAATCCTTGAAGCACAAGAGGTTTGTTGCAAAAGGTTGCTTAATAAAGCACTTTATTAATCTTGTTTGAAGTTCTTTTGTTCATTGGTATAATGACAACTTCTACAAGTGAATCCTCAAATTCCTCCTTCATCACAAGACTCTATGATGGAGATTTGAAGCAAGACTTGTTCATCATGATGGACAAGGTGAGAGAAATGTGTGAGGATGGGAGGAAGAGCAACATACTTAGAGAGCAGTTGAATTCCGTGAAGGAAGAGAAGCAATTGCTTTTTGACAGACTGCAGGAAAGGGAGAGGCAACTTCATATTGCAAATATGAACCTGAAGAGGATGCATGAGTTGGAGTCACAGCTTTTTGTTGCCAAAGAAGCCTTGGTCAAGTATCATCTTGAAGAAGAGGTAAGCCATTCTAGTTTGCCCTCAAATTCCTCTAAGAATGCTTATATTGGTTCTTTTGAAAAGCATACCAAAGGCATAGGTTCCAAGCTAATGTCTAAGATGGGATATGAAGGAAAAGGCTTGGGTAGACATGCACAAGGTATTGTTGAACCAATAATAATTGAGGAAATGCCTAGGTATTTGGGTATTGGCTATGGACAAGCTTATGGAGAAAGTTCCAAAGCTGCCGTAAAGACCATTAAAACAACTCCAAGAAGGAGTTGCATTGCAGGTCTTCAAGAGTGTGAAGGTTGTATTCAAGAGGAATGCAATAGCTTGAAACATCATTTGCAAGATGCAAGTGTTCAGAAGCACACACTTGAACCAGAGAGTTGGGGAGACTCTAACAGCCTTGAAGAGATTGATGGGGTTCCAAAGGGAGCCACTTCTTCAATTGCCTCACCTCCTCATGAAGTCAATAAAGGTGAAAGAGAAAGGTATAAATCTGGTTCTAAACATTTTCCTTTTGATTGTGCAAAGCATGATAAATTTCCACATAAGCATGGGAAAAGAATTGCATATTCCTTTTATGGTTTGGATAACCATCATGTTTCTAGATGTTGGAAGAGAATGGCCACATACAAGAAACTTTTGAAGGAAAAGAAGAAAAAAGCCAAAGGTCCCTTGGACAAGGAAAATCATGCTGACAAGAGGATGAACATGTGTTGCACTTACTGCCATAAGAAAGGGCATCTTATTGAAAAGTGTTGGATTTTGAATCCAACAATGCTTCCACAAAAGTTGAGGAAAGTGGAAAGAGAAGATGGCAGAAATGGAAAGGAATATTCCATGACTGATGTGTCTCAGGATGATTCACATGTTGATGATGATGTGCGGACAAAGGTAGTACCTTTGAAAGGGATTGGTGAGAAATGGCTAAATTTCTTATCCAATTAAGGTTTCATGTCTATTGATGCATATATTTGCATTTCTTTGTTGATGAGATGCAAGTTGCAAGACTTTACCAAGAAGGTCAATGGGAGAAGTTGAGTAGGAGACTCACTTTATTGTTGCAACATTATATTTCATTTCAGTTTCGAAAGTATAGTGTACTTAAGTGAAAGTTGAAGGATGAAATGCATGCATGAGCATGATGTGCAAGGGCACAGGGATGTTGATGTTTTCCTTGTTTTGAACATGTATGTGTAATTAACTTGTAGGATTGATTGCTTTGACATGCATGTGATGAAATGTTGACTTGGGAGAAGTTAACTTGGTCTCCAAGATGGAGATAATAATGAAGTGTTTCATCTTTTGAACAGATTCCTAATGGTCTTGTCTATGTGCTTGACTTGAAGGGTCATTTGTTTAAAGTCATATTTTGTGGGCTTGTTATCTATTCCATGATTTGTATGCAGATGTAAGACATGGACGTGTTCACAAGCTGTGAAATCTATTTCTTTTGTTGAAGTAGGAGTTTAGGTCATCCAGTTGTTGTCTGTATTTATGTTGTTGTTAATAGTTGTTGTTGACAGCTTGTCAAACAGATACAAACGAAAGTTTTGTGGAGCAGATGAACTTCACATTTGTTTGAGCCACCTTGGATCAATGATCAAGGCAAAGAAGTTCAAACCACCTTCTATGACCATTTCAGCAGGAGTTCTACAGGAAGGCAAGGAGGAAGACAGTTCTTCCTAGGAAGACCAGCCCATCCAGGAAGGGAAGTGGTCAGAGACTTTGGTTTAGAGGCACCATGCAAAGGCAAGTGTATGGAGGCTGAAAGAAGAGGGTGTTGTTACTCTCATTTCCTGTTCAGATCAGTATATCAATCTTTTGGAGACCAAAAGTTCTTTTAGTGGGAAGGCGTGATCCAAAATGGATTTTGGATAGACTCCTAAGTCTAAGTGTTCCTCACAGAGGAAAATGAAAGTCCAAGGAAGTTCTTGGACATAGCTCCATTGTAGAGATATTTTCATTTTGAATCTACTATGACTTGAATGGGAAAAAATGGACTTAGGATGCAAAATTTATCACCAAAAGAAGTTTCCCTTTGTTCTTTGGAAAAAGAGGCAAAATCCCCTAAAATGGGCAAAAAGCCCTTATAAAGGGAAACCACATCGGAACAAGGTAAAGGGCCGGACTTAAGCGGAGGCAGAAGAAACCCTGATCCGTCGATCCAATCAATCGAATAAGAGGTAGACACATATGCGATATTGGGACCTTGGACCTGGCGAGCGTGATCACACGATTCGTCAATCACTGATCATGTGATACGCTGATCACCAATCATCGATGATCGGATTCGCGAATCGGCGTTGGCGATGCACAGAACCCCAGGTCGAGCAACATTGCAATCGCCAATATCAGCGATTTGCGATTGATGACCCCCGAAGCTGATAAAAGGAAAAACCCGATAAAATTATAAATGATATTTGATAATATTTCAAGTCCAGAAAAGGGATTTTTCAATGTAAAGCGCATTTTCGTTAAATGAACGAAAAACCAAAGAAATGCGAATAAAGCGATGAAATCAAACCCGAAAGGGTTTGTTAATGCAAATATATATTGTTTCAAGTCCGATATGAGCGAGATTTTCATGTTTTAATTTATTTTTAAATACAAAGGGAAATCAAAATACAAGTAGGATTTCGGGCGGGCCGAAGGTGGTAAGTGTTTTTGGCCAGGCTCCACTTGAGCCCATACACTGGCTGCCACATGTCTAGGCCTTAGAGAGAGAAAACCACCCTTTTCGGGTGGTTAACCCTTGTACAAATGAGATGCCCGAAATGAACCTCTGTCGTTGGATCCATATCTCCTAGATCAACGGTGGAGATGCGATAAGAGAGTTCAGGTAGATCCAATAGGAATCTGGGGTGGAGTTGATGATTTTTGAAATCTGAACGAAAGAGTTTTTGCGGATTTTTCCCGTGTTCAGTGTATTTTCATGTGTAAGCCGAGAACGCTATTTTTGGGCTTTTCAACACAACGATGGTCCATTCCGTTACAAAATAGGTGGCCACCATCCTTGAAGGCATTTAGTAATGATTGCTAATGCTTAGAAGGGATTTGAGTGGATAGAGGCCGGAAGCCAAAGAGCTCGAGAAGGGGAAATGAACAGACATCATCGATTGGCTTTAATGCCACATGCAGTGCTGAGACAGGAAGTAGAAAGTGAAGTCGAAAGGCAGAGCAGAAGGCAGAAGCAGAGAGAGCCAAAAATCTATTGTGCAGAGCAGCTGAGGGAGCCTTTAGGGTGACTTGTGAAAATCTAGAGAGCTGAAGGTTGCAGAAAGCCACCACATAGAGCCAAAGAAGCCAGAGCCTAAGAGCTAGAGTGAGAGCTAGAGCTAGAAAGCTGATAGCTTTAGAGCCAAGGAGAAGATGGTGTTATGAGCCCATTGTTCCTGTGTAAAATAGTGGAGTTGAGCCAAGAGCTTGTAAAAGAACTCAGACCATAATCCCAAAGAGCCTAGTTGAGTTGACTGGAGCTCAAGGAGATGTAACCCAAGAGTTTTGGGTGAATTCCATATTAAATTGTTGTTCTGTGTGTTTTGTTTCATTGCTGCATTGTTTACTGCTATCTATGTTAGTGTCAATCTTTGAAGCCTTCCACCAGCGATCAAACATGCTCTTACAAAGTGGTCTTAGGGTGTAAAAGTCAAATTTTGTCATTTCAAAGAGTCTTCAAGTAAAATTTGGTCACTAGATATTAGGTCTAGGATTTGTTTTCACTCCTTTCAAAGTTTTCCAAGTGTCATTCCATGTCACCATTTGGCTGAACGTACCATCATTCAAAGAGTTGTCATCATCATTTTAGGTTCCAATGGGTCATTTTACACCTTGTTCGTGCTTCAGTTGTACTTGGGTAAGGCTCATTTCCCTCTGCTAGGGTTTTGAAGGTAATTTTTCTTGGATGGTCAAATCATCAACAAAACTTGTATCCTGATGCTCATACACCTTTCCTTATCATTAATATACCTTCTTACGCACTTCCCATCACTGATATCCCTCAAATTCATCATTTTCCCACAAACCCTAGCTTATTGCTACAATTTGACAATTTTCTATGCTAGGCCTGTGTTTTGCCCTTTTGGACCCCTTCCACTCACTCAATATTTGAAATTCCACTTTCTCCTACTTCCTAACATCCCTCCCTATTTTCTAAAATTTTCTCAATAATTTAGAAGCACCGTATTCCCTTCATTTCCTTTCATTTCTACAAATCCCCTGTTCCACATATCAGGATAGGTTTTATTCAAATGACATATCTGAGAAATAGAATATGAATTTGACAAAAGTGAGAAAATTTTTTGTCCATCATTGACCCAAGAAGAAAAACCACTTTCATTTTTTACACAGGTTTCATGGTTTGGGAGAAATATCGAAAACATCATTTTCCTGAGGAGGGTTGCTGCACCTCTAGAGTGACCTTGGTAAAATCAATTTTTATCCTAGATAGAATGACCAAGTGACTTGTCTGATGAGTCAAATAATACGTAGACAAAAATAGATTTCAAATGAGCTATCATGAGCTCAATTTGGAGTTGACAAAGACCTTCAAACGTTGACTGCAATAGCACTCTACATTTATGCAACATCATTCTGCACATTTTGACTAGTCTTGGGAGATTGGACTTTTGATAGGGAAACTGAACTCCAAATTGAAAAATTCAAGATGTTCTAGAAAATAGACTTCACAAAAATTTCCAAAAAGTTATCCCACACCCAATTTTGACACTAGAAAGGCCTTCAAAAGTGGTCTACAAAAAGGCATTGCGCACCTGGCAGGGTTTTCCAGTGTAAAATTGCACAGGTGCTGCGCATCTGGGAGGCGTTGCGCACCTGTGTGAGGCACTGCACATCTGCCCAGCTAAGCTCCAGATCATTCAAAACACTCTACACTTGCCAAATTTATCTCAAAGTCATCAATTCACTTTCTTGCAAGTAAGTACAATCATCATATCATATGATCTAGGGTTTTTGATTCCTAAGCTTGGTATTTAGCATTTTTTAAAATTAAAACCCTTGCTTCTAGGGTGAAACCCTAGTTTTCCTCATCTCTCCATTGTTTTATTTACCCTATCCTTTCCATTATTCCCTAAATTAAACCCCATTCCCATTTATATATTTCCTAAATCCCACTCCTCTCTTACACTCTCCCCAAACCCTACAAACCCTATTCACATCACCAAACCCTACCCATTCTCCCTAAAACCCTACTCATCCCTAAATCTCTTCATACTCATCTTCATTCCATTCCTCAACCCTGTTTCACTATATTATTCACTAATATAACCACAAGGATTCATAGCCCCAAAAATCAATGGAAAGAAACAGTGAGTATGAGTTTGAAGAAGACACCCTTAGTGACAGTTCCAGGGAGAGAAACATACAGCAAAGGAAGCCTCATAAAGGAGGAAGGATTATCAGAGAGTAGCTGTTGAGTCTTGAAAATGTCCTTCATTTCCATTACATTTTCACTATTATGTCCATTATATCACCTCCATTTCACTACTATGTCACCACATTCATCCCACTTTCATTATCATTGGGCCACATTTATGTTTTTCCAATCTTTATTAATTCTAAGCCTTTTAAGTGAATTTGTGGTTAAAAATTAGGAAATAATGTGCATAAGCTTATACCTAACCAATGGGTTGAGATTGTTGACATGTGTAGGTTGAAAGGAGGCTTCTAGAATACCCTTATGTGGCACTCTAAGGCCAAATTCGAATTTGAGTGGAAAGAATCATGGGATCATGAGGATATGTGTCACATCTCTTAATTGTATTGTAACTCTAAGAAGACATGTGTCTTATCAGTTCCTATTTTGATTAGGACTCTAGAGGTAGAGGGAGAGATTCAAGGACTCTCATTAATGAGATGGCTTCTCATATTTTTGTATAAATAGGAGATCTATCTCCTTCATTTGTTAGCTTGACTTGGCTTTTAGTTCTTTAGCTTGGAGTTTGTAGTTCTTCCTTGATGGATTTTGAAAGCTTTGGAGAGCTTTGTTGTACTTTGTAATTTTGAAGAATTTGAATAAAGCTTTGATGTTCTCAACATAGAAGGAGATGTGAAGTAGATGTCATGGAGCACATTAGAATGTAAGGTAGAGTAGATTTCATTTTGTAATTTTGCTTTGATTTCATTATGTCATTTGATTGCTTTCAAGTTTGATAAATTAGATTTTCCATTCATGCAATTTTAATTCATGTAAGTGTGTTCAACCGGTTGATTGTAGATTAGTTTTTCTTTACATGTTTTTGCATCAAATAGTGATATGAGATTTGCCTCTCTACTGACTTTGTTTTTTTTAGCTTTTCAATTTCAGTTATGCTTTGATTTCAGTCTTGTTCATTTGCTTTGTTATGTTAGTTTAGAAATCAACTTGCTCATATCATTGACGGTTACCTCCGAAATCCATAGCAGAACTACTGGCGAGGGATCGAATTATGAATGTGTGATTTGATTTTAGTTTTACTTTTCTGCAATTAGATATTAAATTGCTCATATCATTGACGGTTACCTCCGAAAGCCATAGCGGGACTACTGGCGAGGGATCGAATTATGAATGTATGATTTGATTTTAGTTTTACTTTTCTGCAATTAGATATTAAATTGCTCATATGATTGACGGTTACCTCCGAAAGCCATAGCGGGACTACTGGCGAGGGATCAAATTATGAATGTGTGATTTGATTTTAGTTTTACTTTCTGCAATTAGATATTAAATTGCTGATATCATTGACGGTTACCTCAGAAAGCCATAGCGGGACTACTGGCGAGGGATCGAATTATGAATGTGTAATTTGATTTTAGTTTTACTTTTCTGCAATTAGATATTAAATTGCTCATATCATTGACGGTTACCTCCGAAAGCCATAACGGGACTACTGGCGAGGGATCGAATTATGAATGTGTAATTTGATTTTAGTTTTAATTTCCTTGCAATTTTTTATTTCTTTGAGTGCAGTAGCTTAAATCGCTTTTCTATATTTAGACAGCAGCAGAGATAATAGTTTCATGATCAGTAGTTCATTATTTACTTGTTTAAATAGTAGCACATTTTCCATTCTTGTTCAAGCATTACTGTCATCACTAGTATATTCTAAGACCTTCTGAAGTGTTAAGTTTTGGAAATCATTATAGAGGACATAATTGCCTTAAAATTTGTATCCATACTTGCCTTCTAGAGACTTAGGAATAGGATTTCCATTTGCATTAGGCACTTTAGGAGATCAACAAGAACAAAACCCCAAAACAAAACAAAAACTATAAAACGATGAAGTAAGAAAAGGTTAACTAAGCACATATGGTGCACCACACTTCATCAGTTTACGATACCCGGGTTGATAATTTATGTAGAGCAATTTAAGACATTAAATTGACTAGACAGGAGCCCACTGGTTTGAGGGAGTTGCAAGCCTGTCCACTTGCCATTTCTTGCTTTAAACACCAGTCATGCTTTGATTTTTGTGAAATGATAGAAAGAGTTAAATTTCATCATGAGTTGGAAAGGTTGTTTGTGACACATTTGCACAATAATGAAGTAACCCTTACCGAAATAACATTCACCATATCACCAGCTGTCATCTCAGAGGCTATAGGTATTCCAAATGTGGGTGAAAAATGGAACAATGGTCAGGATATTGATAGGGAGTACTATGAACCTTACATCAAGGCGAGATACAAAGACAAAATGAAGAGAGTATTCCCCTTCAAGTTTTTGGAAGACAGGTTTGATCCATTAATGAAAATCATTATCAAGTACTTCACTTGTGAAGGTAGGTTCTCCTAGTTGTATGCCTACCACATTAGACTGCTGATGCATTTCACTAGAGTAAGAATGATGAATATCCCTTACTTCATGTTCAGAAACATTGAGAAGATGACACATATTGTAAAGAGGAAGCCATACCCCCAGCAATTGTATAGCATTTTCCATTAATCTTTGATTAAAATCATTGTTCTACATTAGCTAAAACTTCTTAACATGCCATGGGAGACTTTCATTTCTCATGATATGTTCAAAGGCCCACAAATATTTTCATCAGTACGTCATGAAGAAGGTGGACCTTCAGGACATGAAAAGGTCAAAGAGACTGAAACTGTTGGAGTGCCAGTGTTTGTGACATATAAGAAGGGGCACTAGGAAACTTTTTGCAGCTACTAGGCGAGTATTATCTCCACCAGGTGTGGAAGGGGTTTCGCCTTCGTCATCAGGCCACAACCAAATGCTACTCCACAAGGTGTGGAAGGGGATTTGCTTCTTCTTCAGCAAAACAAGTACAGGTTGAGCAGCAAAGCAAGGGAAAAAGTAAGGGCAAGAAAAAGGTGCAAGAGAGGGATCTTAGTGATGAGCACGAAAGAGATTTTAACCTTGTTGATCATGAAGAGCCACAACAACATTTCACTCATTATGGAGTTGACATTATTGATTTGGAAGCTCAGGATCCAAAAATTGTCAAAGACATGATCATAAAGGAACAAGAGGTCGAAATACAATCCTCGTCAGATAACTTAGAGAGAGCTAAGTTCATCATCAAATATTTAGAGCAAGAAAACAAATGACTGAGTGACAAGCATGTCCTCATAGAGCTGCAAATGATTAGAGAAATTGAACAACAGATTGAGAATTATATGGAAACTTGGCTTGAGAGGGCAACATACACCTTGAGGGATTGATTGAGAAGGCCAATAGGGATAAGAAGATGCTTCGCCACATGGCCTACCACTACATGACTCGCAACAAAATCTTCAACATAAGGATGAGAAAGCTTAAGGCTAGGTTGAGGAAGGCCTTAAAGAGCAAAAAGGAGCAAGAGAAGTTAAAAATATTGGTTGAAGCCTTAATAGCCCATCAAAGAAACTAATGGTGGTGCCTTGTGCCAAATCTGGGCAATTTTTTATGATTTTTTGTCTTTTTCAAATTTTCAAATTTTGAAAATAGGAAATTGGCCTAGATGCGTAGTGCCTCCGGCGTTGAGCTTTTCCCTGGAGAACTTTTTGGAGGAAAGGCTTATATATTTGGATTCAAAATGATGAGAGCATCAAACCCAGAAAATTTCAGAAATTTTGGAGCAAAACTAGGTTACCAAAAGGTCAAAAAACTACCAAAAAATGACCTCTCTGCCTCTTTTTGGACACATAGAAGTAGCCTTGGGAGATTTCACTTTTGAGGGGGGGAATGAATCCAAAATGAAAAAATTCAAGATGTTCTATAAACTAGATAGAAATACCTTTCCAATGCGCTATCTTGGCCTCAATTTGGCTAAGGGGAAGGCCTCCAAAAGTGGGTGTGAATTGGCGTTGCGCATCTGGCCAGTGGTGCTGCGCATTGAGCCAGTTTGCCAGAAAATCCAGTTTTCGCCTATTTTCACTGCAAGTTGAATTTTTCTCTCTTCATGGATTAATTTATGATTGTAATTAATTCCTTGGTATGTAAATGTCATAGTGAAATGATCTTAGAGGGTAGATTCGTCAGTTTGAGGTGGTTTGGGGTCAATGAATTAGTTTCCATGCTTATAGAGGCAAGTTCTTCCATTGCCTATATTCTTGTTCCCTATTTGGAAATGGTTGTAACAACTCCTTTTCTCTTTTTTTCGACCCCTGATGGCTAGCATAGGTGGTTTGATTTCTATATTATGTATTTTTTCTATCATTATCAAAGGTTGGACTCTCTTGTATGCTCTGAGCTACATTGTACACCTTTATCAACAGTTTGGCAAGGAAATAAACTAGGATTTGCAGATATTTTTATGGGATTCTTGTGGTAAAGTGTTTTTTCATAGTTTCTTCTTTTGTTATTAGTTTTTCTCATTTTTATGTGTGCCACAATCTAATTCATTTCTTCTAGTTGAATCATATCAAGATAGATAAGTAGAATACATTGTTTATAGTGCTCTGCTTGGGAAGACATTCAGTTTTCTATGTTTTCTACTATTTGAGAAGGATACATGATCTTTTCATGCTCTTCTCAACTCTTCACCAGTCTTAGACCTCTCATCTCACGCAATACCAAGTGCCAAAACACCTACCTACCTCACCCCATAGAACACCTTGCATCCTGAATTGATTTCCTGGAACCAAAGCTGCTTGCTCCATTTGATCTAGCAATAAAACCAACAAAATTAATCAAAAACTCTAGAGCTACTATACCTAGCCTAAAATCCATATCTGATCTAGTCATATTGACTGAGATTCACAAGGAGAGAGTCCTCTCCCGACCTGGTAGGGCTAGCTACTAGGTTAAGCGTGGTTTGTGGTTACCCTAGAATTGCTTCCCTTTAGCCTAAGGTCAATCTAGGATCTAACATAGTGGCAACCATACTGGGGCACGTAGTTTTATGTTCCTTAACAAAATTTATTAATTTTCAATCTGATTTCTGATGGTGGACAGCGATCAGACCATAGATCCAGAGGAATCGACATCTTTAGAGGTAAAGCTCGACATTTTGTTTAGCGTTGTGGAAGAGATGATAGAAAATATCACCACAAGGAATGAGTATAATGTTAAAGCCCATGGCTTGTTGATTGAAGAAGAACAAGTGGCTGATCCAAAACATTTTCTTTCTTATCCCAGTTGTCATAGATCTGATCATGATTGATTTATAGATCATCTTGGAGAAGAGATATCCGTTGATATGACATGTATGCTTGATGATGTGTTTTATATTAATGATTTCCCTAAGTTTGATCAGTATGATGATGATTATGTTCTCCAAACAGAAGCTAGCCTTGCAGACAAATCAACAGCTGGTTTGTGGAAGGAGGAAGTTCACTTTTAGCAGCTCGAATATAGTGATCAATTGTTACATATCATCTATGGAAGTGAGGAGGAAAGTGCAACAAATTTTGAGGTAAGTGAAGGATCTTTGCCTTTTTGTTTTACTTCGTTTCAGTTCATCAGAGACAACATTCATGCAATCAGAAATCAACTGTCGACAAGTTTTGATCTGGAACATCTTGAGGGCAATGAAATCCTTGGTCAAGACTTCTCATATCTAGATTTGCAGCCCCTGAATGCAATTGATTGTCAAGTTGCATATGAAGACTTAGAAGCTGGAACATATGATCAAATGATGCAAGATGATTTTGTACCATTCTTTTTTGAATTATTTCAGTTTTTGAAGGGAATTTCGCATAGTATATCTTCAAATGAGTAGCCTGTAGAAAATCATGCAATCTCATTAGAACCAATAGAAAATGGGTTGCAACAGCCTTTTCAAGTTTTTCACGATCCAATAGTTGATGTGTTGAATGATGTTTGTAGTCAAAGTCCTTCTCCATTAGCTAACTGTGAGCCTGAAACAAGTATTGATACAAACTTGATTCAGCAACTGGTTTCATTGTCATTATCAGCAGGATTCTCGTCATAAAGCTCAGATGAAAGTTTTCATTAATGGTATGAGGATAAGAAAAGTAATCCATTGGATGAGCTAAGTTCCAATGCACATGAATTTCAAGATCCTTATGCAGTATTTTTGGAGTCATATAGAGAAACCATATTATTCAATCTGGGAAAATTTGGATCTGTTTACAAGTTTTCATGGCAGTTGCATTGCAGTGGTTTTCTCATCTTTCTCATCAACAAGCACTTGTGGAGAATTAAAATAGCATCCTGAATTCTTACATGGTTGCATTCGTTGTTTCATTTCATCTGATTAGGTGAGGAATGGATCACTTAGAGTAGGGTGTGATTAATAAGCTCACATAAGTGAGAATGGTTCAATCAGTTTCAGAGTTAGTTTGCATCGTCAAGTCGTCAGTTTTCAGCCATGCATTTCAGTTTGAGTTCTTTTACTCCATGCCCAATGGATAAGGCTACTAGGTCTACGGTGTTCTTGGCACCTCCAAGGAGCTACCATCCCCAATGTAGCCAATGTTAGTGTCAGTATTTGAAGCCTTCCACTAGCAATCAAAAATGCTCTTACAAAGTGGTCTTAGGGTGTCAAAGTCAAATTTTGTCATTTCAGTGAGTCTTCAAGTAAAATTTGGTCACTAGGTATTACGTCTAGAATTTGTTTTCACTCCGTCCAAAGTTTTCCAAGTGTCAGTCCATGTCACCATTTAGCTGAGTGTACCATCATTCAAAGAGTTGTCATCATCATTTCAGGTTCCAATGGGTTATTTTACACCTTGTTCATGCTTCAGTTGTACTTGGGTAAGGCTCATTTCCCTCTCCTAGGGTTTTGAAGGTAATTTTTCTTGGATGGTCAAATCATCAACAAAACCTGTATCCTGATGCTCATACACCTTTCCCTATCCTTAATATACCTTCTTAAGCACTTCCCATCACTGATATCCCTCAATTTCATCATTTTCCCACAAACCCTAGCTTATTGCTACAATTTGACAATTTTCTAGGCTAGGCTGTGTTTTGCCCTTTTGGACCCCTTCCCCTCACTCAATATTTGAAATTCCACATTCCCTTGCTTCCTAACATCCCTCCCTATTTTCTAAAATTTTCTCAAGAATTTAGAAGCCCCTTATTCCCTTCATTTCCCTTCATTTCTACAAATCCCTTGTTCCACATATCAGGATAGGTTTTATTCAAATGATGTTTTTGAGAAATCGAAGATGAATTTGACAAAAGAGAGGTGTTTTTCCATCATTGAACCAAGAAGAGAAACCTCTTTCAGTTTTTACACAGGTTTCATGGTTTGGGAGAAATGTTGAAAACATCATTTGCCTCAGGAGGGTTGCTACACCTCTGGAGTGACCTTGGTAAAATCAATCTTTCTCCTTAATGGAATGACCAAATGACTTGTTTTATGAGTCAAATGATAGGTAGACACAAAGATATTTCCCATGAGCTATCATGAGCTCAATTTGGAGTTGAGGAATAACTTCAAATGTTGATTGCAATAGCACTCTGCATTTAGGAAGCCTCATTCTGCACATTTTGACCAGTCTTGGGATATTGGACTTTTGACAGGGAAAATTAACTCCAAATTGAAAACTTCAAGATGTTCTGGAAAGTAGACTCGACAAGATTTCCAATGCACTATCTTGTGCCAAATTTTTACACTGGAAAGGCCTTAAAGAGTGGTCTACAAAAAGGCATTGTGCATCTGGGACACATTGCGCACCTGGCAGGGTTTTCCAGTGTAAAATTGCACAGGCGCTGCGCATCCGCCCAACCAAGCTCCAGATCATTCAAAATGATCTACACTTTCCAAATTTACCTCAAAGTCATAAATTCACTTTCTTGCAAGTAATTAAAATAATCATATCATACGATCTAGGGTTTTGATTTCTAAGCTTGGTATTTAGCATTTTTTAAATTAAAACCTTAGCTTCTGGGTGAAACCCTAGTTTTCCTCATCTCTCCATTGTTTTATTTTCCCTATCCTTTCCATTATTCCCTAAATTAAACCACATTCCCATTTATATATTTCCTAAATCCCACTCCCCTCTTACACTCTCCCCAAACCCTACAAACCCTATTCACATCACCAAACTCTACCCATTCTCCCCAAAACCCTACTCATCCCTAAAAATCTCTTCATACTCATCTTCATTCCATTCCTCAACCCTATTTCACTATATTATTCACTAATATAACCACAAGGATTCATAGCCACAAAAAGAAATGGAAAGAGACAGTGAGTATGAGTTTGAAGAAGACACACTTAGTGACAGTTCCAGGGAGAGAAACATACAAAAAAGGAAGCCTCATAAAGGAGGAAGGATTATCAGAGAGGAGCCAAATAGTTTGAGGGAGTTGCAAGCCTGTCCACTTGCCATTTCTTTCTTTAAACCCTAGTCATGCTTTTATTTTTGTGAAATGATAGAAAGATTTAAATTTCATCATGAGTTGGCAAGGTTGTTTGTGACACATTTGCACAATAATGAAGTAACCCTTGCCAGAATAAAATTCACCATATCATCGGCTGTCATCTCAGAGGCTACACGTATTCCAAATGTGGGTGAAAAACGGAACAAAGGTCAGGATATTGATAGGGAGTACTATGAACCTTACATCAAGGCTAGATACAAAGACAGAATGAAGAGAGTATTCCCCTTCAAGTTTTTGGAAGGCAGGTTTGCTCCATTAATGAAAATCATTATCAATTACTTCACTTGTGAAGGTAGGTTCTCCCAGTTGTATGCCTACCACATTAGACTGTTGATGCATTTCACTAGAGTAAGAATGATGAATATCCCTTACTTCATGTTTAGAAACATTGAGAAGATGGCACATATTATAAAGAGGAAGCCATACCCCCAGCAGTTGAATGGCTTTTTCCATTACTCTTTGATTTAAATAATTGTTCTACATTAGTTGAACCTTCTTAACATGCCATGGGAGACTTTCATTTCTCATGAGATGTTCAAAGGACTACAAATCTTTTCATCAGTACATCATGAAGAAGGTGGACCTTCAGGACATGAAAAGGTCAAAGAGACTGAAACTGTTGGAGTGCCAGTGTTTGTGACATATAAGAGGGGCACTAGGAAAATTTCTGCAGCTGCTAGGCGAGTATTACCTCCACCAGGTGTGGAAGGGGTTTCGCCTTCTTCATCAAGCCATAGGCAAATGCTATCTCCACAAGGTGTGGAAGGGGCTTTGTCTTCTTCTTCAGCAAAATAGGTACAGGTTGAGTAGCAAAGCAAGGGAAAAAGTAAGGGCAATAAAAAGGTGCAAGAGAGGGATCTTAGTGATGAGCAGGAAAGAGATTTTAAGCTTGTTGATCATGAAGAGCCACAACAACATTTCACTCATCATGGGGTTGACATTATTGAATTGGAAGCTCAGGATCCAAAAACTGTCAAAGACATGATCATAAAGGAACAAGAGGCTGAAATACAATCCTTGTTAGATAACTTATAGATAGCTATGTTCATCATTAGATATTTAGAGCAAGAAAAAAACAATTGAGTGAGAAGCATGTCCTCATGGAGCTACAAATGATCAGAGAAAATAAGCAAAAGGCAAAGGAGACTAATGTCAAGTTGACTTCAATTGAATAAGAGATTGAGAATGATAGGGAAACCTGGCTTGAGAGGGTCAACATACACCTTGAGGGGCTGATTGAGAAGGCTAGCAAGGATAAGAAGATGCTTTTCCACATGGCCTACCACTACATTACTCACAATAAAATCTGCAACATAAGGATGAGGAAGCCTAAGGCTAGGTTGAGGAAGGCCTTAAAGAGAAAAAAGGAGCAAGAGAAGTTGAAAATCTTGGCTGAAGCCTCAATATCCCATCAAAGAAACTAATGGTGGTGCCTTGTGCCAAATCTGGGCAAGTTTTGATGAATTTTTTGTCTTTTTCAAATTTTGAAATTTTGAAAATAGGAAATTGGCTTAGCAGAGGCGCTGTGCTTTTCCCTGGAGCACTTTTTGGAGGAAAGGATTATATATTTGGATTCAGCAGGATGAGAGCATCAAACCCAGAAAATTTCAGCAATTTTGGAGCAAAGCTAGGTCACCAAAAGGTCAAAAGCCTACCAAAAAATGACCTCTCTGCCTCTTTTTGGACACACAGAAGTAGCCTTGGAAGATTTCACTTTTGAGGAGGGGAATGACTCCCAAATACAAAAATTCAATATGTTCCAGAAACTAGATAGGAATACCTTTCCAATAAGCTATCTTGGCCTCAATTTGGCTAAGGGGAAGGCCTCCAAAAGTGGGTGTGAAGCGGTGTTGCGCATCTGGCCAGTGGCAGTGTGCATTGAGCTAGTTTGCCAGAAAATCCAGTTTTCGCCTATTTTCACTACAAGTTGACTTTTTCTCTCTTCATGGATTAATTTATGATTGTAATTAATGCTTTGGTATGCAAATGTAATAGTGAAATGATCTTAGAGGGTAGATTCATCAGTTTGAAGTGGTTTGGGGGTCAATGAATAAGTTTCCATGCTTATAGAGGCAAGTTGTTCCATTGCCTATATTCTTGTTCCCTGTTTGGAAATGGTTGTAACAACTCCTTTTCTCTTGGTTTCAACCCCTGATGGCTAGCATAGGTGGTTTGATGTCTATATTATGTATTTTTCTATCATTAGCAAAGGTTGGTCTCTCTTGGATGCTCTGAGCTACATTGCACACCTTTATCAGTAGTTTGGCAAGGAAATAAACCAAGATTTGCAGCTATTTTTACAGGATTCTTGTGGTAAAGTGTTTTTTCATAGTTTCTTCTTTTGTTATTAGTTTTTCTCATGTGTTATGTGTGCCACAATCTAATTCATTTCTTCTAGTTGAATGATATCAAGATATATAGGTAGAATACATTTTTTATAGTGCTCTGCCTTGGGAAGACATTCAGTTTTCTATGTTTTCTACTATTTGAGAAGGATACATGATATTTGCATGCCCTCCTCAGCTCTTCACCAGTCTTAGACCTCTCATCTGACTCAATTCCAAGTGCCAAAACACCTACCTACCTCACCCCATAAAACACCTTGCATCCTGATTTTATTTCCCAGACCCAAAGCTGCTTTCTCCATTTGATCCAACAATAAAACCAACAAAATTAAGAAAAAACCCTAGAGCTGCTATACCTAGCATAAAATCCATATATGATCTATTCATCTTGATTGAGATTCACAAGGAGAGAGCCCTCTCCCGACCTAGTAGGGCTAGCTACCAAATTAAACGTGGTTTGTGGTTACCCTAGAATTGCCTCCCTTTAGCCTGAGGTAAATATAGGCTCTAACATAGTGGCAACCATACTAGGGAATGTAGTTTTATGGTCCTTAGCAAAATTTATCCAGTTTCGATCTGATTGTTGATGGTGGACAATGATCAGACCATAGATCCAAAGGAATCGACATCTTTAGAGGTAAAGCTTGACATTTTGGAAAGCGCTGTGGAAGAGATGATGGAAAAGGTCACCACAAGGAATGAGTATAATGTTCAAGACCATGGCTTGCTGATTGAAGAAGAACAAGTGGTTGATCCAAAACATTTTCTTTCTTATCCCAGTTGTCATAGATTTGATCATGATTGTTTTATAGATCATCTTGGAGAAGAAAGATCTATTGATATGACATGTATTCTTGATGATGTGTTTTATATTGATGCTTTCCCTAAGTTTGATTAGTATGATGATGATTATGTTCTCCAAACAGAAGCTAGTCTTACAGACAAATCAACAACTGGTTTGTGGAAGGAGGAAGTTCACTTTCAGCAGCTTGAATACAGTGATCAGCCGTTACATATCATCTATGGAAGTGAGGAGGAAAGTGCAACAAATTTTGAGGTAAGTGAAGGATCTTTGCCTTTTTGTTTTACTTCGTTTCAGTTCATCAGAGACAACTTTCATGCAATCAGAAATCAATTGTCAACAAGTTTTGATCTGGACCATCTTGAGGGCAATGAAATCCTTGGTCAAGACTTCTCATATCTAGATTTGCAGCCCTTGAATGCCATTGATTGTAAAGTTTCAGATGAAGACTTATAAGCTAGAACATATGATCAAATGATGCAAGATGATTCTGTACCATTCTGTTTTGAATCATTTCAGTTTTTGAAGGGAATTTCGCATAGTATATCTTCAAATGAGCAGCCTGTAGAAAATCATGCAATCTCATTAGAACCAATAGAAAATGGGTTAGAATAGCCTTTTCAAGTTTTTCACGATCCAATAGTTGATGTATTAAATGATGTCTGCAGTCAAAGTCCTTCTCCATTAGCTCACTGTGAGCCTGAAATAAGTATTGATACAAACTTGATCTGGCAGCTAGTTTCATTGTCATTATCATCAGGAATCTCGTCACAAAGCTCAGACGAAAGTTTGCATTCATGGTACGAGGAGAAGAAAAGTAATCCATTGGATGAGCTAAGTCCTAGTGCACATGAATTTCAAGATCCTTATGTAGTATTTTTGGAGTTAGATAGAGAATCCATATTATTCAATTTGGGAAAATTTGGATCTGTTTACAAGTTTTCATGGGAGTTTCATTGTAGTAGTTTTCTCTTCTTTCTCATAAACAAGCACTTGCGAAGAATTAAAACAACAGCCTGAATGCTTACCTGGTTGCATTGGTTGTTTCATTTTACTTGATCAGGTGAGGAATGGATCACTTAGAGTAGGGTGTGATTAATAAGCTCACAGAAGTGAGCATGGTTCATTCAGTTTCAAAGTTAGTTTGTGTCGTCAAGTCGTTGTTTTTCAGTCATGCATTTCAGTTTGAGTTTTTTTAGTCCATACCCAATGGATAAGGCTACTAGGTCTATGGTGTTCTTGGCACCTCCAAGGAGCTACCATCCCCAATGGAGCCAATGTTAGTGTCAGTCTTTGAAGCCTCCACCAACAATCAAACATGCTCTTACAAAGTGGTCTTAGTGTGTCAAAGTCAAATTTTGTCATTTCAGTGAGTCTTCAAGTAAAATTTGGTCACTATGTATTAGGTCTAGGATTTGTTTTCACTCCTTTCAAAGTTTTCCAAGTGTTGGTCCATGTCACCATTTTGCTTAGTGTACCATAATTCAAAGAGTTTTCATCATCATTTTAGGTTCCAATGGGTCATTTTACACCTTGCTCGTGCTTCAGTTGTACCTGGGTAAGGCTCATTTCCCTCTCCGAGGGTTTTGAAGGTAATTTTTCTTGGATGGTCAAATCATCAACAAACCTTGTATCCTGATGCTCATACACCTTCCCCTATCCTTAATATACCTTCTTAAGTACTTCCAATCATTGATATCCCTGAAATTCATCATTTTCCCACAAACCCTAGCTTATTGCTACAATTTGACAATTTTCTAGGCTAGGCTTGTGTTTTTCCCTTTTGGACCCCCTCCCCTCACTCAATATTTGAAATTCCACTCTCCCCTGCTTCCTAACATCCCTCCCTATTTTCTAAAATTTTCTCAAGAATTTAGAAGCCCCTTATTCCCTTCATTTCCCTTCATTTCTACAAATCCCCTGTTCCACATATCAGGATAGGTTTGATTCAAATGATGTTTATGAGAAATAGAATATGAATTTAACAAAAGTGAGAGAGTTTCTTGTTCATCATTGACCCAGGAAGAAAAAACTCTTTCAATTTTTAAATAGGTTTCATGTTTTGGGAGAAATTTTGAAAACATCATTTGCCTCAGGATGGTTACTGCACCTCTGGAGTGACCTTGGTAAAATTAATTTATCTCCTAGATGAAATGGCCAAATGACTTTAGTTTTGATTCAAATGATACGTAGTCACAAAGAGTTTTCCCATGAGCTATCATGAGCTCAATTTGGAGTTGAGTAAGACCTTAAAAAGTTGACTGCAATATCACTTTGCATTTCGACAGCCTCATTCTGCACATTTTGACCAGTCTTGGGAGATTGGACTTTTGATAGAGCAAATGAACTCCAAACTGAAAAATTCAAGATGTTCTAGAGTGTAGACTCAACAATATTTCCAACGAGATATCCCGTGCTCAATTTTTACACTAGGGAGGCCTTAAAAAGTGGTCTACAAAAAGCCATTGCGCATCTGGGAGGCGATGCGCACCTGGCAGGGTTTTCTAGTGTAAAATTGCACAGGCATTGTGCATTTGCCCAGCCAAGCTCCAGATCGTTCAAAATGCTCTAGACTTGCCAAATTTACCTCAAAGTCATCAATTCAATTTCTTGCAAGTAATTAAAATCATCATATCATATGATCTAGGGTTTTGATTGCTAAGCTTGGTATTTAGCATTTTTTAAAATTAAAACCCTAGCTTCTAGGTGAAACCCTAGTTTTCCTCATCTCTCCATTGTTTTTTTTACCCTATCATTTCCATTATTCCCTAAACTAAACCCCATTCCCATTTATATATTTCCTAAATCCCACTCCCCTCTTACACTCTCCCCAAACCCTACAAACCCTATGCACATCACCAAACCCTACCCATTCTCCCTAAAGCCCTACTCATCCCTAAAAATCTATTCATACTCATCTTAATTCCATTCCTCCACCCTATTTCACTATATTATTCACTAATATAACCACAAGGATTCATAGCCACAAAACGAAATGGAAAGAGATAGTGAGTATGAGTTTGAAGAAGACACCCTTAGTGACAGTTCCAAGGAGAGAAACATACAGCAAAGGAAGCCTCATAAAGGAGGAAGGATTATTAGAGAGGATCCCAATAGCTTGAGGGAGTTACAAGCCTATCCACTTGCCATTTCTTGCTTTAAACACTAGTCATTCTTTGATTTTTGTGAAATGATAGAAAGAGTTAAATTTCATCATGAGTTGGCAAGGTTGTTTGTGACACATCTGCACAATAATGAAGTAACCCTTGCTGGAATAACATTCACCATATCACCAGTTGTCATATCAGAGGCTACATGTATTCCAAATGTGGGTGAAAAATCAAACAAAGGTTAGGATATTGATAGGGAGTACTATGAACCTTACATCAAGGCTAGATACAAAGACAAAATGAAGAGAGTATTCCCCTTCAAGTTTTTGGAAGACAGGTTTGCTCCATTAATGAAAATCATTATCAAGTACTTCACTTGTGAAGGTAGGTTCTCCTAGTTGTATGCCTACCACATTAGACTACTAATGCATTTCACTAGAGTAAGAATGATGAATATCCCTTACTTCATGTTTAGAAACATTGAGAAGATGGCACATATTATAAAGAGGAAGCCATACCCCTAGCAGTTGAATAGCATTTTCCATTACTCTTTGATTAAAATCATTGTTCTACATCAACTGAAACTTCTTAACATGCCATGGGAGACTTGCATTTTGCATGAGATGTTCAAAGGCCCACAAATCTTTTCATCAGTACATCATGAAGAAGGTGGACCTTCAGGACATGAAAAGGTCAAAGAGACTGAAACTATTGGAGTGCCAGTGTTTGTGACATATAAGAGGGGCACTAAGAAACATTTTGCAGTTGTTAGGCAAGTATTGTCTCCACCAGGTGTGGAAGGGCTTTCACCTTCGTCATCAAGCCATAGGCAAATGCTATCTCCACAAGGTGTGGAAGGGGTTTTTCCTTCTTCTTCAGAAAAACAGGTACAGGTTGAGCAACAAAGAAAGGGCAAAATTAAGGGCAAGAAAGAGGTGCAAGAGAGGGATCTTAGTGATCAGCAAGAAAGATATTTTAACCTTGTTAATCATGAAGAGCCACAACAACATTTCACTCATCATGGAGTTGACATTATTGATTTAGAAGTTGAGGATCCAAAAACTGCCAAAGACCTGATCATAAAGGAACAAGAGGCTGAAATACAATCCTTGTTAGATAACTTAGAGAGACCTAAATTCATCATCAGATATTTAGATCAAGAAAACAAACAACTGAGTGAGAAGCCTGTCCTCATGGAGCTACAAATGATCAGAGAAAACAGGCAAAAGGCCAAGGAGGCTAATGTCAAGTTCACTTCAATTGAACAAGAGATTAAGAATGGTAGGGAAAATTAGCTTGAGAGGGTCAACATACACCTTGAGGGGCTGATTGAGAAGGCAAATAGGGATAAGAAGATGCTTCGCCACATGGCCTACCACCACATGACTCGCAGCAAAATCTACAACATGAGGATGAGGAAGCTTAAGGCTACATTGGGGAAGGCCTTAAAGAGAAAAAAAGGAGCAAGATAAGTTGAAAATATTCACTAAAGCCTCACTAGCCCATCAAAGCAACTAATGGTGGTACCTTGTGCCAAATCTGGGCAAGTTTTGATGATTTTTTGTATTTTTCAAATTTTTCAAATTTGAAAACAGGAAATTGACCTAGATGGTGCTGTGCTTTTCCTTGGATCACTTTTCAGAGGAAAGGCTTATATATTTGGATTTAGCATGATGAGAGCATCAAACCTAGAAAATTTAGAAATTTTGGAGCAAAACTAGGTCACCAAAAGGTCAAAAAACTACCAAAAAATGACCTCTCTGCCTCTTTTTGGACACCCAGAAACAACCTTGGGCGATTTCACTTTTGAGGGAGCAAATGACCTCCAAATGCAAAAATTCAAGATTTTCTAGAAACTAGATAGGAATACCTTTCCAATGAGCTATCTGGCGTTCACTTTTTCTAAGGGTAAGGCCTCCTAAAGTTGGTGTGAAGTGGAGCTGCGCATCTGACCAGTGGCGCTACGCATTGAGCCAGTTTGCTAGAAAATCCAGTTTTCGCCTATTTTCATTGCAAGTTGACTTTTTCTCTCTTCATGGATGAATTTATGATTGTAATTAATGATTTGGTATATAAATGTAATAGTGAAATGATCTTAGAGGCCAGATTCATCAGATTGAGGTGGTTTGGGGGTTAATAATGGCAGAAGTGTCCTCAGACACATAATTTTATTAATCAGAAAAAATAATTACATAATTGATTTTGCAAGAGTTTACACCCAAACAACCAAACACTCTTGCAATGAGCTATTTATAAGCTCCATGTCCTAAATACCTCTAATTATGGATCACTTATTTAAAATAACAAGTGTCCATTTACATTAAATGCTATTCAAACCAACTAGCTAACTAATCTCCTAAAATAGAGCCTAAGATACGACACATTTGGAGAGTCATATCTTGTTACAACAATATACTAATTCTAATTTTCTCCATTAAATAATTAATCATTCTAGAAATAATAATTATTATTTAATTTCTTAAATTAATAATTATTTTATTTCAATTTTATAACCTATGATAATAAATTATTTTTGGATCATCTAACATTCCCCCTATGATCCAAAGATACATTACAACAGATACCAAGTTCATCCATGAACTTAGTAAATTTTATTCTACCAAGTGGTTTCGTGAAAATGTCGGAGATGTGATCTTCGGAAGGACAATAAACTGGCTTGAGGACATCTTTGGAAATGAGAGATCTGATATGATGATACTTGGTGTCCACATGCTTTGTCTTTGAATGAAAAACTGGGTTCTTGGCAAGTTTGATGGCTGATTGGCTGTCAATGAATAATGATGTAGCTTTTGCCTGAGAAATGCCCAAGTCCTGCAAAATTCTACAACCAAACAATTTCACATGCTGCTTCCCATGCTAAAATGTACTCTGCTTCTACTGAAGAAGTGGCCACTGTAGCTTGTTTCTTAAAACTCCAAGATACTGCTGCTGACCCCATATTCATTAAATAACCTGATGTTGATGCTCGATCATCAATACTCCCAGCAAAGTCGGCATTGGAATATCCACCAAGTACAAAATTTTTAGTCTTTGTGTAAAGAAGACCAAAACCTTTTGTTCCTTGGATATATCGAAGAACTCTTTTGGTTGCATTCCAGTGGCTGTCTCGTGGTTCTTGCATAAAGCGTGAAAGAATACTGACTGCATAAGATAGATCAGGACGAGTATTTGTCAAATAAATCAAGTTGCCAATCAACTGTCTGTAAGTAGTACTGTCCACCTTTCCCCCCCTTCAAATTTTGAAAGTTTCAAGTTTTGCTCCATGGGGGTGAGAATGGGCTTGCAATTCTGCATGCCAAATCGCTGAAGAACCTCTGCTGCATACTTACTCTGAGAAATGAAAATATGATGTGGACGTTGGAAGACTTCAACTCCAAGATAGTAGTGAAGTAATCCCAAACATGTCATCTTAAAACCAGCATGTAACTCCTTTTTCACCTGTGCAATATGATCATCATGGTTGCCAGTGATGATCAAATCATCTACATACATAACAAGAATGACCATATATTTTCCCTGTTGTCGCACATACAAAGTATCATCAGATTCACTTCGTTGAAAACCAACTTTCTTTAGGTATTCATCCATCTTTGCATACCAAGCTCGGGGAGCTTGTTTTAATCCATATAAAGCCTTGATCAATTTGCAGACTTTATGTTCTTTTCCTTCAACTTCAAAACCTGGTGGTTGGGTCATATACACTTCCTCCTGTAAATCCCCATTGAGAAAAGCACTTTTCACATCCATTTGATGAACTTTCCATCCTTTTTGAGCGGCCAATGCAAGTGTTAATCGAATGGTGTTCCATTTTGCTGTTGGAGCAAAAGTTTCTTCATAATCAATGCCTTCCTGCTGCGCAAAACCTTTTGCGACAAGTCGAGCTTTATACTTGTCAAGTTCTCCCTTTTGATTATACTTAATTTTGTAAACCCATTTGC
>APFE031558245.1:186771-223791 GCA_000404065.3 Pinus taeda
AAATACCATGGACCAAATACCACGGATCAAAACTTAGTTTTCCAACATGTACGCGCCTTTCCTTCTGTGAACCTGCGTGTGTACGTATACACACGTTTTGTTCTTCTCACCCGCATGTATACGCACTTTCATCAAGGTTAACCTGCGTATATCTCTCTCTTGACTTGTTGTACTAAGATCTATCCTCTGATTGAGTTGCCATCAAGGACAAAACCTGTGTCATAATGCCAACAATCCACCCTCATCAAAAAATTCAAACACGAACCGAACCTAATCATTGTTGAACCCGAACCATGGACTTAGCCAAGAACCATAAACTAGAATCAGAGATCAACTCCCTATCTTCGGCTTTATCAAATTTATACAAAAAATTCTTTGGCCATAGGATAGATATTAAACTCATTTGAAATTAGTGGTTTCTAGTGCTCATAAATCCTTGAGCGAAAATCTACTAAGCACAACCATATACCATTAAATCTACATATCAAGTGTTAGGGTCCAACCCTAACCCCTTTATTTATGTAATAAACCTAATAGGGTTGAGTCATAGTCATAGTTAGTTAAAGAGTCTATAAAGCTTGTATTAATAATTGTAAGTGGTTGGCCCACATTTAAGAAAGGGACGATAGTTAGTTGAAAATGGGCCATAATTAATAAATAAAGTGGTTAGCCCATGGTATGAAAAGGGCCACTAGTCTTTAGGTTGTTGGAGGTCATTTAGCTATAAATAGTCATAGTATAAGGGAAATATCATCGATTATTATTTTGTAATCAAGCTCTGCTCAACTAGAGGATGCCCCCTCGAAGAGGCAAGTGAACATTTCATTTATCTCTGAATAATAAAATACTTGACGTTTTTCTCATTTTATTTTGTGTTTTGGGTTGTATTTCTTCGCGTATTTGGTATTCTAGAATTTCTTGCAAGTCAAGAGCATAACAAGTGGTATCAGAGCACTTTCCAGGGCCGGTTGTACCTTCAATTTTTGCAGAATTTTTTTTAGGCTAGAGACATGTTCTAACTTCTTTAAACCATGGGATATGTCTTTGAGCGCACAAAACTACAGATTTGGGGAGGCATGCACGCAGGAAATAGTTCCCTCTTCTCTCTGAATATCACCCATTATCTTATATTCCAGGTCAGATCCACTAGTTGGGGTTCGGTCGCCAGAGTACAATTCAAATCTAGTAGTTGGGGTTCTGTCGTCGCCATACCAATCAGATCCACCAGTAAGGGTTCTACCACTGAAGTACAATTCAGATCTAGTAGTTGGGGTTCTATCACCGCCACATCAATCAGATCCACCAGTTGGGGTTCTACCACCACAGTAAAACTCACATTCAGTAGTTGGGGCTTCACAGGTAGATCCAACTCTTTACACAGTGAGGCTTGCTACTGCTATAGTCTAGGCCCAATTTTCGTAGGACATTGGGCAAGATTCTCTGAGACGCTTACAAGATACTTAGCCCATAAGATTCAGGACAACGATCTAATCGCAATGGTGCCATTCATTGGTCAGCCTCAATTTTCTAGCAGTCCCAATTTTTTTCAAAGTGACTTCAAGTGACCGAGATTTGTGTATGGTAGAAACCATAGCTCAAGTCATGGTATGAGAAGATTGAGCGCCTTGAAACAAGGTTGGATTCATTCAAGGAACAATTGAATGCCATTTCAAAATCGCTTGAACAATTCACCAAGAGCATGATGGGGTATCATCAGGAGGTGCATAGTATTGATGAAAACCTCGAAGGAGAATCTAGCCATCATATTCACTTCCATGGCAATCACCAACATTCCCACCCTCGGGCACCCAGGCTGGACATGTATAACTTTGATGGCTCTAATCTGACATTATGGGTAGAACAAATGGAATAATATTTCACCCTGAATGATATTTGCAATGATCAAACTAAAATACGCATGGGATCCCTTTACTTGGACCAAGAGAGATGGCAATGGTGGCAGTGCCATTTGAAATGTTATCTCGGGAACATAACTTGGCACGTGTTCTAAAAAGCCCTTTGTGACCACTTTGATAGAGAATCTAATTTTTTGGGTCGTCTCACTAAGCTCTAGCAGATAGTCATAGTAAAAGACTACATTGCAGCCTTTGAGACATTGACCTTCAGACCAAAATGTCTAGGAGATGAATTCTACTTGAATTGTTTCATCAGTGGTCTCAAAGAAGCCATCCAAGCACATGTCTGGATGCACCACCCACCTACATGGATATACACTTGCAAAAATGTTGTCGAGGTAGAACTTGCCTTAGCTGCCCAATATACTCGTCCAAATTTCATAGCCAAGGGGTGTTCCACCCAGGCTCAGGGCCTTACCCAAACATTCAAGGTTCAAAAGGTGTCTCTAGTAGAAATGTTTGAACGAAGAAAACAAGGATTGTGCCACTACTGTGATGACAAATACTCCCCAGGGCATAAATGCAAGGAGCCAAAATTCTTTCAAATTGATGTTACTGATCAAAACTCATCTGAGGAAGCCCCACCCCTTAGGGGGCAGAGGACGAAGTTGAGGAAACCTAGTAGGATAATGATCTCACAGCTACACCATATGAACAGTTATATTGCTACATGCATTGGAGGGAATTTTTGCGCCCGAAAACCTCAAAATCAAAGGCTTTCTTAAACATCGCCCTGTAGTGGTATTGATTGATAGTGGCAACACTCATAACTTTATCCATAAGCGAGTCGCCAAAGCTGTTCATTATTTTGTAAGGGAATTCTCTAATTTCTAATTCCTTATTGTTGATGGGGGGAAAATGAAATGTGAAGGCCTTTGCAAAAATATTAAACTTCAAATGGGATACTACCACCTGAATACCCACATGTTTGTGATTAACATGGGTGGTTGTGACATTGTCTTGGGTGCTGAATGGATTCACCTTCTAGGCCCAATCACAATGGATTTCCAGGAGTTATATATGACCTTTAAGTAGAATGACCACATTCATACACTACATGGACTCCAAGCAGGTGCTTCTTTTATCATCAGCTCGCATCGAATGGAAAAGTTATTGAAAAAGGGCCATCATGAAGTCATCGCCAAGTTTAATTCCATCTAGGCCATAGAATCCACTACTCTTCATATTCATCTTGAGATGCAATAGGTCTTAGACCGCCACCAATAGGTATTTGACAAACCTAAAGAGATTCCACCCTATAGAGGTGAACGCGATCATAACATCCCTTTGGTCTCGGGGGCCCAACCACCTAATGTGCGCCCACATCGATATCCTTTAACCCAAAAGAATGAAATTGAAAAAATCATCAAGGAACTCCTTGAAGTAGGTGTTATTCATCCTAGCATTAGTCCTTATTCATCACCAGTGGTCATGGTGGTAAAGAAAGATGGAGAATGATGCATGTGTATGGACTTTCAGGCCCTCAACAAGCTCACTGTCAAAGACAAATTACCTATTTCGGTTTTTGATGATCTGCTTGATGAACTACATGTTGCACAATAATTTACCAAGCTAGATCTTTACTCTGGTTATCACCAAATACGCATGAAAGAAGTATACATTCCCAAGAATGCTTTCCAAACTCATGAAGGCCATTATGAACTCTTGGTCATGCCAGTTGGTCTTTGTAATGCTCCATTTACTTTTCAAAGCCTCATGAATCACCTACTGAAACCATATATCCAAAAATTTGTCCTCGTTTACTTTGATGAAATTCTCATCTATAGCCTAACCTCGGAAAAACATCTTCAGCATGTATACTTGATCTTGCAACTTCTCCATAATCAGAAATTATTTGTCAAATTGTCCAAGTGCTCTTTTGGCATGGAAGAAGTAGAGTATTTGGGACACATTGTGGTTCATGAAGGTGTCAAGGTTGATCCCAAAAAGATACATGCAATGAAAGATTGGCCCCGACCAAAAATCTTGAAAAGTTTGAGGGGATTCTTGGGTCTCACTGGCTATTATCGCAAATTTATTTGTAATTATGGTCACATTGCTAGACCCCTCACTAACTTTCTTCAGAAAAATTCATTCCTCTGGATTGATGCAACACAACAAGCATTTGTGGCTCTCAAACAGGCCACGTGTTCCACTCCAATATTGGCACTACTGGACTTCAACAAATATTTTGTGATTGAATGTGATGCTTCAGGTACTGGTATTGGTGTTGTCCTAAAGAAGGAAGGTCGACCCTTGGCTTTGACCATCCAACAATTGAGTGGGAAACGTTTGGGTCAATCTACCTATGAGAAATAAATGATGGCCATCTTACATGTAGTAGATACCCGGCGACCATTCTTATTGGGGCAACGTTTCCAAATCTGCACAGAACATCAAAGTCTGGAATATTTTTTGGAGCAACGTCTATCCTCACCACAACAAAATAAATGGCTGGCCAAAATTTTGGGATATGATTATAAGATAATTTACAAGAAAGGGCGTGAAAATGTAGGAGTGGATGCTTTATTGCGCCAATGTGAGGATGAAAGCACCCTGCTATCAATCTCTCTTCCCATACTAGATTGGATTGAAGAAGCTCGCAAGGAATGGTTTTCATACCCCTCTCTCTCCCAACTTATTAATAACTTGAGAGCAAATCCTAATTCCTCAATTGGTTACTCTTGGAAGGATGGCATTCTTTGCTACAAGGATCGAGTAGTTATATCACCGAAATCCACCCTAAAAACTCACATTTTAGCACAGTTGCACTCATCTCCCACTGTAGGGCATGTATGGTTTCAGAAGACTTATGCTCACACTCGTCATTCTTTCTTTTGGATGGGCATGAAAAATGACATTCTTACTTTTGTAGTTGAATGTGGTGTGTGTCAACTCCATAAAGGAGAAAGAGTTAGGTTACCAGGAACCTTATAGCCATTGCCACTCCCTACCTTTGTCTGGACGGATGTTTCCATGGATTTTATTACTGGTCTCCCAAAGTTGGGAAACAAATCCTTCATCATTGTGGTTGTGGACATACTTTCTAAATATGCTCATTTTCGTGCTCTACCCCACCCATTTACCCCCACTTTGGTGGATCAATATTTCAGGGACCAGATCTCCAAATTGCATGGCATGCCAACTTCCATTGTGTCCAATTGTGACCCGACTTTCACCAACACATTTTGGCAAGAACTTTTCAAGCTACAAGGCAACCAACTCCAACTAAGTATTGCCTATCATCCCCAAACTGATGGTCAAACTTAAGCAGTCAATAAATGTTTGGAGACATACCTAAGATGCTTCACTTCAAAAAAGCAACATCAATGGGTCAATGGCTACCTTTAGTTGAATGGTGGTTTAATAATAACTATCATGAAGCCACCAAGATGACTCCATATGAAGCAGTGTATGGTCAACTCCCACCTTCACCTATTTCTTATATCCCTGTATGCTCTAAGGTGCAAGAATTTGATCAACTCCTACAGAACCGTGTCGCCATGCTAGATTGTCTCAAAGATAATCTCCATCAAGCTCAGAATTGAATGAAGCAACGAGCAGACCAACATTGTTCATAGCACACATTTCAAGAAGGGGATCAGGTATTCCTACAGCTGCAACCATATAAGCAAACATCGCTTAAAGAAAAGGGCTGCCAGAAATTAGCTCCAAAACTATACGGACCTTATCAAATACTTCAATGCATTGGAGCAATATCTTGCAAGCTGGCCTTGCCACCAACTTCAAAAATCCATCTAGTCTTCCATGTATCATGCCTCAAGAAAGTGGTGGGGAACAATTGCAAAATTCAAACTAGTCTACCCAAATTGGATGAGGAAGGTTCACTCTAGCTCAAAATCGAACAGGTCCTCGATACTCATGAAATACATCTGCGCGGTCGCACGATTAAGGAAGTCCTCGTTAATTGGAAAGACACCTCTCCAGAAGATGCGACTTGGGAACCAACCACTATAATTCTTCAGTTTCCGCAGCTTCAACCTTGAGGACAAGGCTACTTGATGCAGGAGCATCCTGCTAAGAAAAACCATTGCATATTAGTAAGCATAGGGTCTTGTGTTTCAAGGGATCCGATTCCCTAAAGAGTGACTGATTATTTATTTTCCTATGTTTTTATGAGGGTTGTATAATAGTGAGGATATTGTAATGAAATCTTCTCATTAAGAGAGATTTCAAGAATAGTGTGTGAGTTAAAGAAACTAGGAGTTAGTTTCATGATTTTAGGGATTAGATTAGGATATTTAGGATTCAGGTGAAATTATTCAGGATTTGAAACAAAATTGGTTAATAGAATCCTTTTGTGTATAATTTGTAAGCCTCGAAGGCTTAAAAAGAGAGAGTTAGTGTTAGAGTTAGCATATGGGAGGGTTGGATTGTGAGACTACGGGCATTGAAACAAGAAAGGCCATATGAATGTAAATTAGGCCATTGAGTTTATGTATATACAAATTTTAATTAGCAAATAGAAGTTTCATATCTTCTGAGTTAATATTGGTTGAGGGTCTATATATGATCTGTCTGTATGTATGGTTATCCGAAGGATTTGTCTGTTTATTTGTGGATAAGGAGGAAATCCCATAATGACTGTGTGTATATATCACAACGCTTGTGACTATGCTTGAATATGGTTCTATAACAGTGGATGTGAGAGTTTTGACATATAAATGAATGTGTATGCAACAATGATAATGGTGGAGAATTGATTGAGAGTTTATTGGATTTGGTTCAAGAAGTAATGTGAACTTGATTCTATAGGAAGGGCTATTCGAGATCGGTGTGATCCCGTTGGAAGGCATTTGAAATCTAAAAGCAGAGTGGATGCAAAGGTCCATATGCACTGTCAAATGTCGGATAATCAGGTATAGTTGCAAGGCAGAGTAAAGAAATCAGAGAAGTCTCAGCACATTGTTTCTAAGTGGAGAAAGGAGTTGGCAGAGTTGAACTTGGTAACAAGTCAATCTAGAGGTGAGAAGGAAATTTGGTAGAAGCGCCAAGTTTGGTGGAAGAGTGGAACCACGACGAAGTGAAATTATGATTAAGCAGATTACAGAGTGATCAGAATCTTAAGCGGAGGAATAGATTTGTATTGTCAGATCGACAGATTTGTTAGATCGACGGTGATCAACAACTGCAGGGGGTAGGCGTGTACGTATTTCTTGATCGTGGCTGAAGTCCCGCACTCACTCCTAGCCATTGATCTCATATTCAACCTTTTAGATCACAGTCAACTACAGGGGTTAAGTTGTTTTTAAACCGTGCACTAGTTGAAGTCCTGCAAACTGTAGATTTGATGGCCTCTTATGTCCAACAGATATCAGGTCATAAAGTGATCAAACTTTAGTTTCGAAAATGGACCCAAACATTTATACATCAAGGATTTATATTCCTTATCAACGGCATAAGGGCGGTTAAACATCATGCAAGTGGTCCATCCGATATTGCTGCTGACCGTTGGATCAAGTGTGCCTTGATCAAACAGTGGAGGATCAGTGATTAGTTTTGTTGATCAGGTGTAGCATCAACCATTGGATTGAAGGGTAAGATCAATGACGGAGATTGAAGCTGATAAAGCTTGGGCCTGAGCGGACCTGAGAGGTTTATCAATGTGTGTTAAGTGATTTGAGTTCCAACAGATGAATGGGTTAAGTTGTGATATGACACAACAACCATTGATCTAGTGGAGTGAAATCAACGGTGGAGGCTGAACGTGATGAGAGGGCATCGATAAATGTACTAAGGTTGGGGAAAAGTGAAAAGTTAAGGTTAAGTGTGGTTTATGTAATATTTCTATTATATGAGAGTTATAATAGAAATAACGAAGTTAAAGGTATTTTGGGTTAAGTCGGGTTTAACCAAAGTCTAACCATGGTATGACTAAGACAAGTGGATAGTGAAATCAACAAGAGGGTTAAGTTCTAAGGTATAAGAATTAACCAAATTTTAAGAACGTTGAATAAAGTTTCTCTCAAGGGTTAATTAAGGGATCAGACTATGTATAGTCAAATAAAATGTTTCTGCAATGAAGTTTAATTAAGAAGCCTTAAACCTTATTTGTGAAGGTTTTCACCATGGACCAGGTGATTAAGGCCTGGGACCAGTGACATGCAATATTATTTGCATAATGTGGGTATTGTCGACTTAGGTTGTCATCATTTGGTATCAGAGCAAGGAAATGTTTCCTGCGAGTAGAAAGAAGACTTTGCGTGCAAAAGGAACAGGTAATTTTTTTTGAATAAACTCAAAGCAAGAACAAAACAGTGAAAGAAAAATCAGCGAAGGAGTAATAGTTGCTGACAGTTAGGCTTCACCAAGATAAATCCGGGATATTGAAAGAAAGAATCATATTCTAAATCTGATTGATAGTAGCTAAATGTTGAAAATTTGCGCAGTGGAAGCATGAAGACTTGTTGAAACAAATTTGCAGGAGTGGTGCGATCCTAAAGACAGGTGATGGTATGCAAGTTTGTTTAATGATTAGCGGAAATTGAATGAGTGAACGTTTAGAGAAGGATTATAGTAGTTAAACTATAAGAGGGACTTTTGCATGTTCTTGAAGAGTGGCAGAGTTTGAAGATACAACTGAAGGTTGGATAAAAGAACAGTCCATTCAAAGTGTAGGTGAATGGGTGGACAAGATCAGACATAGATCTTGAGATGAGATGATATGTTTTTATTTTAACTGGTTCAAAGATTGTATTGCATAATTTAGAATGCATGCAAAGAGGAAATATCTTAGTAGAGATGAAGGAAATTGGTAAAAGTTTTTGAAAGAAAGGGAATGTGGTAGAACCTAAATGTTCCAGCTAAAGATTGGAAGAAAAGGACAACTGTGTTCTTAAAGTGTAGATGAGTTGAAGCCTAGAAGGGGCAGAGGGAAATGCTCAAAATAGGTTCCATAGATAGAGAACCAAGGGCTTGCCAAAAGACCAAGTATAGAGGAAAGCTTAGTGAGGTAAGTGGCAGCAGGGAAGACTTGCTGTTGTAGAGGCTTGTGCAACTCATAGTGAAGTGAGAGGAACTCATAGAGATGGAAAGGATGATGACTAGTGACAGTCATAGCAGAGGTTTGGAAAGAGACCACAACAAAGGACAAAAGAAGAAATATGCCAAGGAAAATGGCATGAGAATGAGTGATGAAAAATATGATAAAGAAATGGCTGAGATAAAAATTCAGCTTGAAGTATTAATGGAGATGTTGCAAAGAAATGAGAAGGACCAGAAATATGGCTATGTCGTGAGAAAGAAAGTGAAGTGGCAAAGGCTACAAGAGAAGAGGAATCAACAAGAAAATATGCAGTTAATAAAGGAGATAAGGGAGCTTGAACATATTATAGATATCAAATTGAAGACAGAGAAGCTCAAAGGAGTTGAGCTATAGCAAAAGGAAAATGCTGGAGAGGGTGTTGAAGTTTCGGTATGTGAACCAGAACATGGACCATTACTTTTTGAAAGTAATGAAGAGACAGAGGAGTTGAATCATATGAATGATTAAGAGCAGCGAGAAGACTTGATGGCTGAAGCATCAAATGAGACCATAAGATCTTGTGTTTTTAAAACTGATAATTTGTGTATGGTTGTAGGTTTGGAAGAAGATAGATAGTCTTTTAAAGCTGTCAAAAACATGGAAGAATACCTTCTAGAAGATGAAAGTTTTGGAGCAGAGTATGAAAATGAGACTGGAAAAGAAACAGTTCACTATAGTGAACAAGTGTAGAGAGGCATCATTAAAACAGATGGTGTGGAAAGGAGACTTGCTGATAGTCTAAAGAATTCTTTGAGTTTGAATCAACATACTAATGCATTGAAATAGGATTTAAAGGAAAAATCAGAGCAACATATTGAAAGGTTTCCAGAGGAAGAGGAGGCATAAAGGCCTTATATTTTTTATTTTGATAATTGTCTTATGATTGCAGATTTTGTTGCAGAAACTGGAACATATTTGGCACAGATGGACAACTAAATGAAAGAAGAAGAGAAAGAACATCTACTGAAAGATGTTAAGGAAAATTTAGTAGAGGAAGGAGTGCCAACTGATGATTGGTCAATAACAAATGAATAAATGGGAGATTATGTAAAATTTCCAAATTTTACTCCAAGTAAAATCATTGAGTTGTATAGAGAGTTATACCTTCAAAGGATAAAGCTAGAACATCAGAGGATAAATATCCAGAGTAAATTGTTGATGAAGGATGACAAATAAATTGTCATAAATGATAGTCAAGAAGAAGTTGACAGGTATAGTAAATAGAAGTAGAAAATTGTCTTAAAAGACAATATGGCATCAGCTGAAAAGGTGCAAGACAATAGTGAACAAGAGGGTAAGGATGTAAGGGTGGCAGTAAGAATGAAAAATCAGCAATTAAGATTTGAAGGCAATCAGCAGACAAAGGATATACTGGACAAAGAAATTGGGTTGATAAGAAAGTTAACGATGAAAGTGTCTCAGAAGAAGACAATAGAAAGAAAGAAAAGAAGCAACGACAAAAGGAAGACAACATCAGACTATGAAAGCATGGCAAGTGGAGCATTATAGCATAAGGTATGGAGACCTAGAGAATAGCAGCAGACAACAACAACAATAGAAAAGCTGACAAGCAAAGACAGATTACAAAATAAAGTCTAGGATCTAGGAGGAACCAATTATCCAGACTTGTGACCAAGAGGTCATAAATTTTCTTACTTGGGGAGTCTGATGCAGGAGCATCCTGCTCAGAAAAACCATTACATTTTAGTAAGCATAGGGTCTTGTGTTTCAAGGGACTTGATTCCCTAAAGAGATTGATTATTTATTTTCCTATGTTTTTATGAGGGTTTTATAATAGTGAGGATATTGTAATGAAATCTTCTCGTTAAGAGAGATTTCAAGAATAGTGTGTGAGTTAGAGGAACTAGGAGTTAGTTTCATGATTTTAGGGATTAGGTTAGGATATTTAGGATTCAGGTGAAATTATTCAGGATCTGAACCAAAATTGGTTAACAGAATCCCTTTGTGTATAATTTGTAAGCCTTGAAGGCTTAAGAAAAGAGAGTTAGTAAGAGAGTTAGTGAGAGAGTTAGCAGACAGGAGGGTTGGATTGTGAGCCTATGGGCATTGAAACGAGAAAGGTGAACTGAATGTAAATCAGGCCATTGAGTTTATGTATATACAGATTTAGCAAATAGAAGTTTCATATCTTCTGAGTTAATATTGGTTGATGGTATGTATATGATTTGTCTGTATGTATGGTTATTCGAAGGATTTGTCTGTGTGTTTGTGAATAAGGAGGAAATGCCATAATGACTGTGTGTATATATCACAACGCTTGTGACAATGCTTGAATATGGTTCTGTAACAATGGATGTGAGAGTTTTGACATATAAATGAATATGTATGCAACAATGATAATGGTGGAGAATCGGTTGAGAGTTTATTGGGTTTGGTTTATGAAGTAATGTGAACTTGATTCTGTAGGAACGACTATTCAAAATCGGTGTGATCCCGTTGGAAGGAGTTTGAAAACTAAAAGTGGAGTGGATTCAAAGATCCGTATGCACTGTCAAATGTTAGATAATCAGGTATAGTTGCAAGGCAGAGTAAAGAAATCAGAGAAGTCTCTGCACACTGTTTCTAAGTGGAGAAAGTTGGCAGAGCTGAACTTGGTAACAAGTCGATCTAGAGGTGAAAGGGAAATTTAGTGGAAGTGCCAAGTTTGGTGGAAGAGTGGAACCACGATGAAGTGAAATTATGATTAAGCAGATTTCAGAGTGAGCAGAATCTTGAGCAGAGGAATAGATTTGGATCGTCAGATCGATAGATCTATTAGATCGACGATGATCAGCAACTGCAGGGGGTAGGAGTGTACGGATTTATTGATCGTGGCTGAAATCCCACACTCATTCCTAGTTGTCAATCTCATATTCAACCTTTTAGATCACAGTCAACTATGGGGGTTAAGATGTTTTTAAACTGTGCACTAGTTGAAGTCCCACAAACTGTAGATTTGATGGTCTCTTATATCCAATGGATATCAGGTCATAAAGTGATCAAACTTTAGTTTCGAAAACAGACCCAAACATTTATACATCAAGGATTTATATTCCTTATCGGCTCCATAAGGGTAGTTAAATGTCGTGTAAGTGGTCCGTCCGATATGGCTGTTGACCATTGGATCAAGTGTACCTTGATCAAATGGTGGAGGATTAGCGATTAGTTTCATTGATTGGGTGTACCATCAACCGTTGGATTGAAGGGTAAGATCAACGACAGAGATTGAAGCTGATAAATCTTGGGCCTAAGCGAACCTGAGAGGTTTATCAATGCATGTTAAGTGATTTGAGTTCTAGCAGATGAATGGGTTAAGTTGTGATATGAAATGACAACCATTGATCTTGTGGAGTGAAATCAACAGTGGAGGCTGAACGCGATGAGAGAGCATCGATAAATGTGCAAAGGCCGAGGAAAAGTGAAAAGGTAAGGTTAAGTGTGGTTGATGTAATATTTCTATTATACGAGAGTTATAATATATATAGTGGAGTTAAAGGTATTTTGGGTTAAGTCATGTTTAACCAAAGTCTAACCATGGTATGACTAAGACGAGCAGATTGTGAAATCAACCAAAGGGTTAAGTTCTAAGGTATAAGAATTAACAAAATTTTATGAATGTTGAATAAAGTTTCACTCGAGGGTTAATTAAGGGATCAGACTATGTATAGTCAAATAAAACATTTCCGCAATGAAGTTTAATTAAGAATCCTTAAACCTTATTTGTGAAGGTTTTCACCATGGATCAGGTGATTAAGGCCTGGGACTAGTGACATGCAATTTTAATTGCATAATGTGGGTATTGTCGGCTTAGGCTGGCATCACTACTTTTAATGGGGGAGGACATGTTAGGGTCCAACCCTAACCCCTTTATTTATGTAATAAACCCAATAGGGTCAAATAATAGTCATAGTTAGTTAAAGAGTCAATAAATTCTGTATTAATAATTGTAAGTGGTTGACCCACATTTAAGAAAGGGACCACAGTTAGTTGCAAATGGGCCATAATTAATAAATAAAGTGGTTAAACCATGTTATGCAAAGGGCCACTAGTCGTTAGGTTGTTGGAGGTCATTTAGCTATAAATAGTCATAGTTAGAAGGGAAATATCATCGAGTCTTATTTTGTAATCGAGCTTTACTCTACTGGAGGTTTCCCCCTCGAAGAGGCAGGTGAACATTTCATTTATCTCTTAATAATAAAATACTTGTTGTTTTTCTCATTTTATTATGTGTTCTGGGTTGTATTTCTTTGCATATTTGGTATTCTGGAATTTCTCGTAGGTCAAGAGCACAACATCAAGCTACATTCCAAGAAGAAATTTTCTTCTTTGAATGCTTCATCTAGCAAAGGGACCTCTAACAAAGGAGCTTCATGAACTAATGACCTTGAGAAAGGAATTCTAGTTCCAGATTTCAAAACATTGAGAAAATATAGGGGATACATAGGCTGACATGAGCCCACTTGTATTAAGGAAGGAATGTCACTCTTTTCAACAAATTCTGAAGTAGAGGGTGTATTCAAGCTAACCACCATGAACATAGAGGGTGAAGCAACACAATTCACAAAAATATTTCCAATAACAGAAGGAAATAATGAGCGTGTTTCCATTGAGAACGGAGATCTCATCCCTTTAAATTAGGATGTGATCTTAATTCCAACCATTATGGAAGGTAAGACTGAGGAAAAAAGTGTGAAAAAGGATGAAGATGTAGAAGATATCAAGTTTCCATTTTCCATGGATGCAAGCAAATCTATGAGTAGACTATGGTCTTCAATGGATAAAGAGGAGTGAGATAATACTGAAGCAAAAGAGGACTCTTCCATATGAAAATATCTTTGAAATAGGAAGGAGAAGTGGGAAGCACGTGCTAAACCCTAGATGTTGCAAGAGAGAAACCGCACAACACCATTTTTTTCCTTGGCATTATAAGTTTTTTTTCTTGGCAATACAAGCATGGTTAGTGAACATGTTGCCTTACCATTTTTCTAGCAACAAATTATAACTTTCATTGCCGAGGCAACTATCCATATTCAAATGTCATCCTTTAGCTTCTCATTCCTATCTATCTTTGATAAAATTGGGATTATGTGCTATTTTTTCATGGTTCTACTATATATGCATTTTGTACAAATAGTTGGATAAATGAATAAATTACAAGGTCTTTGTAAATATTTTGGTGAATGTCTTGTGTTGATATTTTGTCATTGAGGCATATTGTCAATCACAATATTGGTGTATGAATGAAACTAGGTTCCCCTGTTCTGTGTTAGATTTATTTTTGCACTTGTATATTGAACTCATGTATAATGTTACTTTGCAGATTATGAAATATTTTTATACCTAACTAGTGTGCATGGTAGTTCATTTGGAATGTTTCAATGCACGTTGTGAAGGATTTTGAATGTAATTCCTTCTATATGGATATATTTACAACGTATGGTGAATACCATAGTTTGATGTGGGTTGTTAGGAATTGAAGTCATCTATATTTCCCCTTTTCCCTTGCAAAACCTTTAAAGCTTCTTGGAAACCCATTGACATACCTTGGGTGAGACCTCACCTATTTTCAACAGTTGAAAAATGCTAGTGAATAAGGGGGTTTTGTTGGATTAACTTTAAACCATGTGAGTCATGTGTGCTAAAAATTGGTTCCGATGTCAATACCTTGAGGTTTATGTAGAATAGGGGATATGGAGATTGACAAAAGAAGAGATAGAACAACACCAAACAATATGATTTTGTGGTAGAACAGTCAAGGAATGTGCATCTTAGCTCATAGGAATGGCAACAAAAGTATAATTTTACTGAATTTCATGAAATTTTATTTGCTAAGTTTCCTTTTATTTCGTGGGAGTCGTTGAAGAGATGGGTAGAGCGACGGACTCTGGAGTTTTCCAGATCCATATGACTGGACAATAGATCTACTGTGGAGGGTGAATACATTGAATAATACAATATCTATAGTTATTTATTTCTAGCTAGATAATGTTTTAGAAGGTTACAGAGTTGAGTTTGAAATGGAATCTACTTAGTCTTTTAGCATAGTTGAAAGATATTTCTTTAAGGGGCTACAAGGTTATTATTTGAAAATATTACCTACATGGATCAAGATGTTTCTTTGTGACAACGGTGTGATGTCATTAGAGTCTGGCGAGATGAGTGGCTAAATTTTTTGTGTGAAGCAGGGAACTAGGGAGCTGATAAGAGGATATCCTAAGTTGGAGAAGGGACAAGGGATGCAAGCAGAAGTGGATAAAGAGAGTTGTGTGTTGTAGAAGAGATAAAGAGGAAAATACGATGAAAGATGGTCAGAAAAAAATAGGTGACAGGAGACACATCGGATTCAATTCAAGAACAATATTTACAAAGGGGAAAAAAGTCTCCCAAGAGACGTCGAGGTGTCAGTGATGTAGTTAGTGCAAAAACAATAGAAACATGTGTGTCATCATTGAGAGGAAGTGAGATGAGAATTTTGGTTGGAACCCTACTCAACAGGATGACATATGTGTGTAGTTTAAGTAGAGGAAAAAGAATTGTGACAAAGCTTGTTTCTGACAAAAGACCCAAAAATAAGTATGTCACATAGGATTAAAGTGTGCATAGTAGGAAGGCTCCAAATTGCTTGAAAGATCAAGAAGGATACATAGTAGAGAGTGGTGCAAAGGAGAGAGAAGAGAAGTACCTCCACCAAAAGTGGAGCATTGTGCTATGGAGAGGGCCCTCCACCCAAGACAGAGGAGAGAGCTACCACAATGAAGGATATAGTAGGGAAGCATGTAGTCAAAGTATCAACATAGAGAAAGAGGAGGAAGAGTACCATCTAGGATCCATTACATTCCATTGTCCAAGCCTTGGCCATCCTCTGAATTGAACTCATGACCATGCACACACCTTCAGGATTAGAGGTAAATTATTCATTATTCATCATATTTTTTTAGTCACCCATGTTAGTTCATCGAAGGCAGTCAGATAGTGAGAGTGAAAGTAGCGAACAAGAAGAAGAGATTTTAGAAGGAGAACACAGAGTAATCTTAGGAGAAGCATTAGAAGTTACCACAATTTCGATAAATAATTTGAGTTGTGAACGAGAAAACATAGGAGGATAGGAAATTGTTCTTGTTGATGTTACATTAAAGTTGTTAATTTTCCATGGAACTATGACAGAGAATCTTGAGTAGCAATGGTTTTTATGAGAAGAAGTCTAGAAATTTAAGGATATTCAGAAGAGTGGACAAATATTGCATAGTTAGAGACATATTTTAAGGACTACACAGTGGCGTGGTATATGGAGTATAAGGCTACAATGTGCCCGTGATAGCCTAGGAATCTGAAAGATATTAAGAAAGCATTTCTGAAGGAGTTCCAGAAGCCAAAATTTGATTCGCAATGCATAACAATGATTAAGGAGATAATTCAAAACATTGGTGAATATGTCTGGTACTATTTCCAATGATTTAAAGTATTGATGGAAAGGTTGACATTCCATATTCTTGAAGCACAATATTGGGAATAGTTTATAGCAATATTTATGTCACACATTTGAATTCCACATGCTGAAAAATAGAGTGAAAAGCACTATTTCTGAACTATTATAATTACTTTTGAATATATAATATAGTTCTTTTATCTTCTTCAAGTAATCACACTTCTGAAATTCAACCAATAACCATGAAAAGAAAGTAGATATCACAATGTTGAAAACTGAGGATATATAAGATCACGTTCTAAGAGAGATATATATGTGAGTGATAAGTGAATGTGTAAAATAAAAACTTTCAAGTTTATTTTATACTCAAGATACCCAAGAGACATGTCTCTTTATAAATTAGATCGTGTCTCTTTGTAAATTAAATTCTAGTAAGTTTGCATAGTTACAATTTTATTCATATTTGTTAACGTGTTGAAGAACACATAAATAATGGTAGGGAATAACTCGAGGTAAGAATATTCATTTACATCTTGTCCCTTATCCCATATTTTACGCAAATACTTGCTTAGATTATAGTGGGTAGTAACTTTTGGTAAATATGTTATTTATGTGAGTATGAGCTATGGTTTTGTTGATTTCATTTCTTTTCTTTCTTTTCTTTCGTGTTTTTATATAGTATTATAAGTACATCAAGGATTATGAAGATTTACCATGAATACATTCTTCAACGCTTCCTCTTAGCTATGGAGGTATTCATAATATCTAACAAAATTCCAACAAGTTGAAAATTGTTCTAAGGAAAAACTAGATTAACATCATTATCAAATAAATATCAACATTACCAACATCACAATCATCTAGATAAACCCTCTTGACCTATAATAATCATGGAATCCACCCAATACCTATGGTAAAACATTAATATAACTAATCACCATGATCTGGTCAGGGCCTCAACCTCGTGATATCCAAACTAGTCCTTGTTCACCATCACATGACTAGTGCACATAGTCTAGGTGAACTCAAAATGGCCTAAACCTAGGTCTAAATTCCAAAAACAAATCTCTCTAGACAAATATATAAGCAATATGCCAAGAGGCTCCAACTGAATAAATTCTTCTAGACTATTTTCACTAATCTGGTTAAATTACTTGACACATGGATACATTTTCTATTCTATTCATAGTACTGACATGGAGAGAATGTTAGTTCAATGGACCATTCTTCCTAATTTGACTAAATATATTTGAAACAAGTATAATGTCCTTAATTTTGGTCATAATACAAACATAGGAAGGATGCTAGTTCGCAATTCTATCTAATCTATCAAACTATTCTCCTAATTTTGGTCATAGTACTTGACATAGGGATAAATTTCCTAATTTTTGTCACAGTACGTGACATAGGAAAATATCTATCCACTAGGCCATTCTTCCTAATTATGGTTAAATTAACACAAGCATAATATCCCTAATTATGGTCAAGTGACACCGAAAGAATAAATAGGCCATCAGATCTATCAAGTCGTTCTTCCTAATTTTAGTCAACTTGACACAAATATAATATCCCTAAGTCTAGTTAAGTGACACACGAGGAACATCATATCTCAAGCCATTCTTCCTAATTCTGGTCAACTTGACACAGGGATGACCTAATTCTGGTCAAGTGACACCATAAGAATATCATCTTTCAAACCATTGTTCCTAATTCTATTTAACTTGACACATGAATGGTATCACTAATTCCAGTCAATTAACACAGGAATAATATCATGTCTCAAACAATTCTTCCTAATTCTGGTCAACTTGACATAGGGATGATATCCCTAATTCTGGTCAAGTAACATAGGGATAATATCATGTCTCAAACCATTCTTCCTAGTTTTGGTCAACATGACACATGGATGATATCCCTAATTCTAGTCAAGTGACACAAGAAGAATATTATGATGTAGGAAAAATCACTACTCCCTCTCAGCCAGAGAGGCATGCTCCACAAGTCCAAGTTTATCTTTGAAAAACACAAATATTCGTTTGGAAAGAGGTGTAGTCAAGACATTAGTTTTTTTCTCATTAGTGGAGATGTACTAAAGATTTCATGCTCCCTTCTACATCATGTCACAAACATAGTGGTTTTGGATACCAATTTTCTTCGACCCGCAATGCAACTTTAATTATCAAAAAATATCATGGTCGATTCCAACACCTACTCAAACATTCTGAAAACCAATTTTTCGAAGCCAAACTTCTTCGTAAAAAATTTCACAGGTTGCCATATATTCATCTTTAGTATACTAATTTCCATGGAATATTGATTCCTGCTCATCCAAGAAACCATTACTGAGCTGAATCAAAAACATCCACCAGATGTACTCTTTCCATCGACAACACTTTCAACCCAATCATAGTCAGAGTATTCCAACAATGTAAGTGCATTGCCTGCTGCATAACTCAAACAATAATTGGTAGTACCATGAGAGTATCCATTGGTAGTAATTTTTCTTCATTTTGTTGAAATATGTAACTAGGTTCATTCTTAAAAATGACATAAGTAATCACGATTTTATGTGTTCGATGTAAGGAGAAAAATAATTTATTATTGTCATTCTTGAGGCATGGGTTTCATGCTCAAGGGCAATTTATTTTTAGGACAAGCACCCATTGAGTTCTTCTAGGGCTTGTTATTGAGTCTACAAGTCAAACAAGTCATTATCATGTATGAAATACCCTTTTGGGCATGTTACATATTGAAACAAAAAATTTATTTGAGTCAAAATAGATTCAAAAGACCCTTCAAGACCTTGTCATCAAGTCGGCCTACACAAGTGGATAAGTTGGCCTAAGGTAAGTAATTCATACCCATCAAAAGCTTATAAATAAGAAGGAACTTTAACTCATTAGTACCCTCATGCAAGCAAGTTTGATCTACACAAGATAGAAGTTGGAAAAGGACAAAAACAGATAAGAAGAGCAAGATCGAAGATTTGAGTCTCTCTCTCTCTCTCTCTCTCTCTCTCTCTCTCTCTCTCTCTCTCTCTCTTGTGTTAGGGTTTCTATAGTTGTTGGACAAGTCAAAGTGTTTTTGGCCAAGTTGAAGTGTTGTTGGGAAAGTCAATGTGCCACTGGAAAATTAAAATTATTGTTTGGAAAGTCGAAGTGATGGGAAGAAACTGTTGGGTCAAAGTTGCAGAATAATTTGCTAGGCAGGTTGAAGTTGTAGAAGAATTTGTTGGGTAGGTAAAAGTTGCAGAAGAATTTGTTGGGGAGGTCGAAGTTACAGAAGAATCTACTAGGGATCGAAATTGTAGAAGTTGTTGAGGTTGAAATTGCTGGAGGGAACTCTCATTAAAGAGGAAATGTTTGACTTGGCCTTGGAGGGATCTTACTCAAGAGTCATAGGTATTGGAATTCATCAATTGAAGTTCTATAAGAGAGAATAATTCTTGTGGGTTTTCCTCTTGGTTGGAGAGGTTTTGGCCCTGGATAATCACCTATATCTTGTGTCCTCTTGGCGTATTATTCTTTATGGTTTGGTAATTGTTTGATGAAGAGAATAATAATAATAATTAAGCGAAATAAGGAGTTGATCATGTTAAGTAAAAATACATTGCAAGAAATTATCAAAGTAAGAGAAATCACCTAATTTAGTTGCCCCTATATTTTTCAACATGATATTAGAGCTAAGGTGACTGCATCAAGGAAAGGAAGCTCAAAGAAGGATACTCAAGGGCTGAAACACAAGAATATCATTTGGGAAACATCAAGAGAATCAATCATTAAGAAGGACTATCCCTCTCATCATCTTGAAGAAAGTAATTAAGAGCACCAAAGAAGACCTCAAAACCCTAGCTCATTCAAAGAAGGGTTATTCAATTGAAGCATTCTTGGAAATTTTACAATCTTCATAAAAAAAGGAAAGGATACATCAAGTACTCGACATCCAAAGAAAGACCCTACATTTGAAGTACCTTGGGAAGGCCATCACATTCTATAGTATGATCCGAAGAAGCAAGAAGAGGTGTTGTTGTCATCATCAAGGAATCAAGTTGATCTCCCTCTCTTTAAGGAAATTATCACTTTTGAAGGAATACATATTCATCAAGAAGACATCTTCTATTATCAAAATCATCATCAAAATCAAGAAGGCATCAAGTTGAAGATATTTTCATCAAGAAGAATCTTCACTTGACAAGTAAGTACCTTTATATTTATGATTGAATTTTCTATCAAAATGACTTAAGTTTGTAAGGAAACAACAAATTGGTTGCGTCATCCAACTTTCTTTCATGGAATAAAAGGACAAATTTTATCCACATAGAAAATAGAGTCGTTGAACATGTTAGGGGCTCAATCACTAAGACGCAAAAGGAAGAATCTCAAGCCCTAAACAAGTATATGAAAAGAGAAATTAGGGATAAAAGTATCCTTATATAATCCATCAATCACCCCCTTATACCATATGTTGCAAAATTGGAGACATCAAAAGAAATATATGAGAAGCTAGTAGAATTGTTCTTCGTAAGTACTGTTAGGGAAGTGATATCTTTGAGAACTAAGTTATGCAAAATTAAGATATTAAAGGAAGATGGAATAGCCTCATACTTTATGAGGGTATCAGAAATAAGAGACCAACTATAATAATTGGGAGAAATAATGTCCAATAAAGAAATGACCACCATAGTGCTCAATGCATTACCAGAGGAATGGGGCAACTTTACATCAAGCATATATGGAAAGAATGAAGATACCCCATTCAATGAACTTTGGTCATTATGTAAAATTGAAGAAACTAGGCTGAAATAAAAAAGAGATGTAGGACCATGTGAACAAGTTTAAGCTTTTGCTACCATGGTTAAGAGAAAATAAAAGTTTGGGAAGTTTGGTCCTCATAAGAAGAAGAAGAATATATCAAAGATACAATGTTATGGATGTTAGGAACATGGGCATTACAAAAGAGATTGTCCAAAATTCAAGAAAGACAACAAGAGGAAAGAAAAAAATGAAGCTCATATCACGAAGAAGTGGAAGAACCTGATGAGAGGAAATCCAAAGGGATAGATCTTTACTATTATGGTTTCTCCAATGCACAGCAAGGAGAAGTAGGAGATGAAAATACCTCCACCATGGCAGTCAATATGAGAAGCATTATTATGAGATGCATCTTAGTATAATATGGCATCATATTAGAAGCATACCATTGAATAAAAGAGCTCATGATATCATTAGAGAATCCTGAAAGAATAGTTGAAGTAGAAGTCTACATGGATGTAGCAATGATCATATAAAGGAAGTAGCTCTTGGTAATATTATTGAAAGAATAAATAGTACATATGGTTGAAATAAAGTCATCTAGCATGATAGAAGGAATTCATAATACATCATCATCATGAGAAAGGATCATTTCCCGGATGAGGATAATCTAGATCCTTTGTGGGAATATTCATTAGAAGGTCCACCTCTACTTGGAAGACGCAAGTGTCTCACTAACGATTCCACCCACTGTGGGATACATTGTTTAGAAAAATGATGGTATGTTGACAAAGGAGTGTATCAGGTAAAGATGATTGAAGTACTCTCAACCAAGGAAAGGAAGTTGTCGAAGGAAGTATAGATGACCAAAAGGAAAAAATAGGTATGTATATATTTGATAGATTAATTCATGTCATAATATAGTTGCATGGGTAAATATTCTACCTCGTGAATATGGTCAAAGAAAAGGGATAAATTCCTTTATAAATATGCATGAAGGCACGGTTCACATATTGACAAGATGAAATCAACATAATATGTCCTCATATGGAATATGAGATAGTTGATAAAGATGAAGGAACTATGGATGGAAATTCTTGGGAAGCAGTATGTGAAGAAAAGAAAGAAGAGATCATGAAATATGCAACTATAGTCATGTAAGAAAAAAGGAAGTAAACATCTGATGACTAGAAGAATTGATCATGACATATGCATAGAGAATAATACCATGATAAGGCCTGTAAAGAAAGGAGATCCTTGACATATGAAGTCTTGGAGATGTGTTTATGAATGTGCAGGATGTTGATGTTGCAAGCAAGAAGATGTCATAATGAAAGTCCATCACAAAAGGTAACCTTGATTTGATGTTCATTTTTTATTTTTAAACATAATCTATATGGGTTGATACAAGGCTATAGGAAATAAAGTTGTAGATGTCTTCTACAACTAGCAGTCATGTGGTTGGAGGAAAGATCCTAAAGGAAACATGACTTGGAAGAGGTAGTTGTAGGAAGAAAACCTAAATGTGGACTAGAAGATCACTTTGTGATGAAAAAAAGCATGACATGAATAACATGGTTCATGAAGGAAAGATATGGATGGACAACGTCATACAAATAAAATATGAAGGCTCCATAATGATGAAGAAAATGGAATTCATGACTTCGAAAGAAGAAGCCTCCAATTAGTCGATGGTCCCACCATCTCCACCAAAGAAAAGAAAGTTGTTGGAAGCAAGTCCCTAAGTTAAGAGGGAGCTTGGGAACATTCCTTTTATAGGAATTGGTACATTCCTTCTATAGGAATGGACATATCTTCCCTAGTTGAGAGGGAGAGATAGACACATCATTCTTGTCTTCATATTGTGAATACAGAATGGAGGATTGGGTAAGCTTTTGGCATCTGATACTCTTTAAGGATGTGGTAGGGCATCCGAGATGAGAGTAGTCAAAGAGGACCAATATTCTCTAAGGAATGGGAATCCAAGATAAGAATAGTCCTGGAAGTACATACCCTGCGAACACCTGGGTGGGGTATGTGCCTTGAGAGATAATGATGATGGTGTTTGTTTGTCATTGGTTTCACCAGCATTGTGCTCTCATCTTGTGGAGATATAAAGTTGTTATTCAAGGCCTTTCTATATGAAAATTCTAGTTGGTATGATGCTAAACATATGGCTTACCAATCTAACTCTTCTTATGAGAATTCTTCAAATTAAGAATGTCCAAGATCCTGGTTTGGATTATGAATACCTCCCTAGTTAAGAGGGAGTGTTGAAATATGTAACTAGGTTCGGTCTTCATAAAGACATATGTAATCATCATTTTATGTATTTAATGTAATGAGAAAAATAAATTTATTATCGTTATTCTTGATGCATGGGTTTGATGCTCAAGGGAAATTTATTTTTTGGTCAAGCAACTATTGGGTGCTTCTAGGGCTTGTCATTGAGTCTACAAGTCAAATGAGCCATTTTCATGTATGAAAGACCATTCTGGGCATGTTACATACTGAAAAGAAAAAAGTATTTGTGTTAAAATAGATTTAAAAGACCTGCCAAGACCTTGTCATCAAGTCAGACTACACAAGTAGACAATTCTGCCTAAAGGAAGCAATTCATACCCGTCAAAAGCCTATAAATAAGAAGGAACTCAACCTCATTAGCATCCTCACTCAAGAAAGTTCGATCTCCTCAAGATAGAAGTTGGAAAAGAACGAAAAATGAGAAGAAGAGAAAGATCGAATTTTTGGGCCTCTCGCTCTCTCTCTCTTTTGTTAGGGTTTCTACAGTTGTTGGGCAAGTCAAAGCACTCGGAAGAAACTGTTGGGTCGAAGTTCTAGAAGAAATTGATGGGTCAAAGTTCTAAAATAAATTGTTGGGTCAAAGTTGCAGGAGAATTTTCTTGGTAGGTCGGAGTTGTAGAAGAATTTGTTGGGAAGGTTGAAGTTGTAGAATAATTTGCTAGTAAGGTCAAAGTTGTAGAAGAATTCGTTGGGTAGGTCGAAGTTGCAAAAGAATCTACTTGGGATCGAAATTGCAGAAGTTGCTAAGGTCAAAGTTGCTGGAAGGAACTCTCATAAAAGAGGAAAGTTTTGACTTTGTCTTGGAGGGGTCTTTGTCAAGTGTCATAGGTCTTGGAATTTGTAAATTAAATTTCTATAAGAAGAGAATAATTATTGTGGTTTTTCCCCTCTATTGGAGAGATTTTGACCCTGGTTGATTTCCTATATCTTTTGTCCTCTTGTCTTATTTTTGTTTATGGTTTGGTACTTGTTTGATGAAGATAATACTAATAATAATCAATTAAAAGAAGAATCTAATCAATTTAATTAAAAATACACAAGAAGCAGTTATCAAAGTAAGAGAAATCACTTAATTTAGTTGCCCCTAGATTTGTCAGCACATATGATTTAATGTATTCACTGCAAAGAAAATATTCATACCAAGTTCATTAAAGAACCAATCAACCACCTATCATCATCAAAATTTTAAGAATATTTCATCATGCTTCATCAATTCAAGATCACATTCAGTGGCTAAATCCCTCTTAATTTGAGACGTATTCTACTATGATCGTTTCAAGCTCCCTCTCAAGCTAACATAATTTTTTCTATCTGCCCCTTATTTCATACAACACATCATAGTTGCTCCACATTAATCCTTAAGGGCCTTCTTAAATTATGATACTTCTTCAAATTCTGGACAATTGGAGCAAAAACATGATCTCCCTCTTACTCGTACAATATTCTATTCTCTCATCCTTAGTGATAGATAGGCATATTTCAAATTTTCTTATCTTCGTGCTCCCTTTCAATCTTAGATCTTCAAATATCGATTTTGGGACATATCCTTTTGTAAAAAGTTTTTCTTTGTTCTTCCACTTCTTCTCCTTTATTTCTATAGCCATTGGAGGCCTTCAATATGTAGCCACAATCTTCATTAGGAGACCATGGAAGAAATTTTTTTGAGAAGAATGTTAGCTCCCCCTTGATCTTGGACTTCCTGCATCAACTTCATTACGATGTCATATCTTCCTTGCATGAACTAAGATTTCTATCTTCAGAAGAAATGACCAATCAAGTCTTCAACATAAATATCCAATTCAATATTTTGTTGCTTTCTAGGGTTTACAAACCCTAGCATCACTACTTTCTCCGCAAGAAAACATTCAATTTCTTTATTCATTTGTGTCCTTGACCTATCATAGCACAGGGTTTGCAAATTACTTTATCAAGAAAACCTTAGAGCTTCTAATCTGGAAGAGGGACCTAACCTTTCCTCTTTTTGTGATTTGAATTTTTAGGGAAATCACTTCTATAGTGTACATATTTTTGGCATCCATAGCACTGAATTTTTGACAAGTCTTAAGGAGGATGTCTTCTCTCAAGCTATTTTTTCCCATTAAACCTTCTTGACTTTGTACAAAGCTTATGAGTTAGGTTTTGGAATCTTTTCTTTAGCTTTGAGTCTTGATTCTTCGTGTGTATAGGTTGTCCACAATTTATCCAAGGATGGAGTATCCTTTCTAGAAACAATTCCACTAACAAAGCCATCCCATAGATTAGGTAGCCCATTGATTGTTGTGTTTACCAATTCTAATTCAATGACCAATTCACCCATGCCTTGAAGTTGGTAGCTTATTTGTGCTATCTTCATAAAGAAGGAGGCCACAAATTAGCCTTATCCATCCTCACATCATGAAGTTGATTCCTTAATGATATCTTTTGACCAATGTTATTAATTTTATATAGATTGACCAACTTATCAGACACTTCCTTTGATGTGGTCAATTTTGATAAAATAGGAATTAACTGGTCCTTGAGAAATTCAAATAGAATTATTTGAGCCATGACATCTCCCTTCTTAAACTTCAATTTACCTGCAGCATCTTTTCATCTGGTTGAGGTTCTCGACCTTTTACATATTGAAGGATATCATGTTCCTCCAGAATTAAATCAATCCTCTTTTTCCATGCCTTGAAATTGAATTCTCCTTCAAGTTTGCTACTTTCCTTGCAAGAAGGCACCATTTGTTCAGAAGTTGTGGACATAGGTAAATAAGGAGAAGAGTCTTCCTTTAAAGAGTAAGTAGATGAAGAGAGATTTCCTTCTTGTTCCTTCTTGAGAGAGAGAGGGAGTCACCGAATTGTGATATTTAACTCCCTTGCTTTACCAAAGCTCTAATACCATGTTCAAAAATAGAGTGAAAAGCACTGTTTATGAACTATGATAATAACTTGTGAATATATAATAGTTGTTTTATCTTCATCAAGCAATCACACTTCAGAAATTCAACTAATAACCATTAAAGTATACATCACATTGTTGTAAATGTAAGATATGTGACATCACATGTGAAGAGAGAGAGATATGTGAGTGATAAGTGAATGTGTAAAATGAAAAGTTTCAAGTGTATTTTACACTCAAGATACTGGAGAGACATGTCTCTTTGTAAATTAGATCACATCTCTTTGTAAATTAAACTCTAGTAAGTCTACACATTTAAATTTTACTCGTATTTGTTAAAGTGTTGAAGAACACATAAATAATGGTTGGCAGTGACTCTTGGTAAGTATATTTATTTACATACTATTCCTTATCTTATCTTTTACACAAATACTTTCTTAAATTATGGCGTGTAGTAACTTATGGTAAATATGTTATTTACATGAGTATGAGCTATGGTTTTGTTGATTTCCTTTCTTTTATTTCTTCTAATTTGATATTTAATTTTCTTTCCTGTTAGTACATAGTATTATAAATACATCAAGGATTATGAAGACTCACCATAAGTATATTCTTCAACACCACTGACACAGCAAAATTTGACCTCCCAACCTGGAAATAACAATGAGATTTGAAGCTATGCTTGCAGGTGGAGAAAGTAGTGTAGGTATGAGACAAGGAGAAGTATGAGGAGGTGTGGTGCACCATATGTATAAGAGGTCACAACTAGAAGGGGTACCCAAGAGTGAAAAACTACATGGCGACGAGAGAATCAAATCCATTAGCCCAAGGTAGAGGTTTATGGTGTGACATTTGTTGTGTATGGGATTAATTTCCTATAGCGTGCCCCATGGTCCAGAAATATCAGAGTTTGGTATGAACCCCATTCTGTGACTTTTGTAAGTTTGTTGAACATGATATTAACTCATGGCACACACTGGTGTTGATGAACGAAAGAATGTTTGAAACTTAACATGTGAAAGAAGAAAGAGATGATGGTGGCATGCAAACTTGTCAAACCAAAGACTATAATGCACCAGCTAGAGGAAAAGATCAACCTGCAAGAGGACGATGAGGTTATGGGGTGGAAAAGGACCTATTATTTGTTATAATTGTGGATAAATGGGACATATGGCCTAAGACCATCCAAGCCCCTGGACTACTTGCACATATTGTAGAATTTTAGACCATGCCATATAGAAATTCCTGCAATTGTTTGTAAAGTAACAAGAGGAATGATGGTCGAACTTGCAGATGGTCATGGTTGAAGCTCAAAGAGACCACCCTTAGGTGTACATAGTAGTAAGAGGAAGGATAAGAACATGTATGGATGCAGTGAATCAACCAGAGAAGCCTCGTTAGTGGGTTCAGAAGGCCATATAGTCTCCTCTAAGGTTTGTTCTCATCATAGAAAAGCAAAAATATTAGAAGGTAAGGATGGGTATTTTGGAAGTTAAATGGTGTGCATCGAGTTCAACACTATAGGCGCAAAGGGCCTCATTTTACATTCAACCTTTACCTATCTATGATGAGTTCCACAAAAAGTGACTCCAAGGGAGGTGAGCCACATTCAGAATATTATTAAGAGTTGTTTTGACTTAATGAAAGATATGCACACACAAGAAACTACACAAAATGATTGACCACTATGTGCAAGAAAATGAAATTGTTTCCACATAGGTACCCCTAAGAACAATGAAGTAGGTGTCGCACCAGAAGTGCATAAACAAAGAATTTTGGTTTAATGCACAAATTGTAGATTATGACATAGTACCATCATATTGGATTTGGGCTTTCACATGAATATATTACTGAAGAAGACATGGGGATCGATGGGTAAGACTAAACTTGTATGGTTTCCAATTCAACTATGACTCACCAACCAATACATGATATTCGTTATTGCGAGACTAATAGATGCCAAAGTCAACATCGACAAAGTCAAGAGCTTGTTCGACTTCTAAGTAATTGAGATTGTGGATGATATAGATCGTTATTTGACATTGCTTGGAATGATTGGGCCTCTAATAATCATGTTGTTATAAATTTGAAGAAAAGACAAATATATTTCAATCTAGATATTTGTAAGTAGTCACGCCCCTAGATCCTAAAGAGGGGGAAAGCTATGTCGAGCATGTGAGAGGGGACCTCAACAAAGTGGACTTTGACAATATCTACATTGTAATGTTATGGTGCGATGACTAAGTCAATCCTACAATGGATGACACTCTAAGTTGGCATAGTATCAATTCTTGTTCGTTGGACTCAGACGAGGCATTGGAGAATTAGCAACAATGCCTTCATGAGGTTTCCAATTGGAGATGTGTGCATGTAACTTGTGTAGTATGATGGATTGGTACAAAAAATTGGGAACCTCCCAGGTTTGACAAAATAATTGATGCATATACTTTTGTTAAGGTGTTTGAGAAACAGGTGCTAGATAATCTCACGCTGCCAATGCTAGACATCGCCTTGAAAGCCACTCTGACATGATGGTGGGTAACACATAAGGAGCATACAGAGTCCTTGTAGCAGTGAAGGTACTTGTTGCATATTAGATTTAGATTGGATGTAAGAGATTATGAAGAAAGATAAACCCGTAAGAAATCTCTGACCACTCACCTAGATAATTGCAATGCAATATGGAGAGAAGAGAAGATTCCATACATTGGGTGGATGCATCATTTTGTACATACTTTAGATATTGTGCCCAAAAATTGGTATATGTAGTTGGAGTTGTGATGAGATACATCGGATTGGGCAACAATGTCAAAGAAATTCATTTTAACATTTCAATTTGAGTCTGTTGACCCGTCAATAGATGAAACATTGTGCAACATGAAAGAGAAGATATTTGCACTTGGACCTAGGATTGCGCTAAAGGAGATACCACTTTGCATGTTTCACTGACATTATGAAATTACAAAGAAATTGGTGGTGTTATATTGTGGCAAAAGAAATTGGCGATAATGAGGATCCTAGGGATCTACATTCTAGAGTTCGAGGGAGAACACAAGGTAGTTGGACCATAGTTAGACTCCACTGTGCCAGATTATAATAAGCTAAACTAGAAGCACAAGGTGAACATTATCACAAAGTTGAAACCAAAGTTCACAGTAACGGGTGATTATTGGGATGAGGAAAATATCAGATGTATCTTCAAATTACTACGAGAATATCAGGATTTGTTCCCCATATGTAGAAGAGGTCACAACTAGAAGGGGTGCCTGAGAGTGAAAAAATACATGGCGACGTGAGAATAAAATCCATTAGCCCAAGGCAGATGTCCATAGCGTGACATTTGTCGTGTATGGGGTTAATTGCCTATAGCGTGCCCCATGGTCCAAAAACATCAAAGTTTGGCATGAACCCAATTCTGTAACTTTTGTAAGTTTGCTAGACATGATATTAACGCATGCCACACACTGGTGTTGATGCATAAAATAATGTTTGACACTTATCGTGTGCAAGAAGCAAGAGATGATGGTGGCATGCAAACTTATCAAACCAAAGACTATAATGCACCAGCTAGAGGAAAAGATCCACCTGCAAGAGGAAGATGAGGTTATGGGGTGGAAAAGGACCTATTATTTGTTATAATTGTGGATAAATGGGACATATGGCCTGAGACAAACCAAGCCCCTACACTACTTGCACATATTGTAGAAAGTTAGACCATGCCATGTAGAAATTCCTGCAATTGTTTGTAAAGTGATAAGAGGAATGATGGTCGAACTTGCAGATGGTCATGGTTGAAGCTCAAAGGGAACACCCTTATGTGTGCGTAGTAATAAGATGAAGGATAAGAACATGTATGGATGTAGTGAATCAACCAAAGAAGCCTCATCAGTGGGTTCAGAAGGCCATATAGTCTCCTCTAAAATTTGTTCTCATCATAGAAAAGCAAAAATATTAGGAGGTAAGGAAGGATTTTTGTAGAAGCTAAATGGGGTGCATTGAGTTCAACATTGTAGCCACAAAGGGCCTCATTTTACATTCAAAGTTTGCCTATCTATGATGAGTTCCACCAAAAGTGACTCCAAGGGAGGTGAGCCACATTCAGATTCTTTTTAAGTGTTGTTTGGACTTAATGAAGGATACACACACACTAAAGAAACTGCACAAAATGATTGACCACTATGTGCAAGAAAATGAAATTGTTTCCACATAGGTATCCCTAAGAACAATGAAGCAGGTGTCACACCAGAAGTGCACAAACAAATAATTTTGGTTTAATGCGCAAATTGTAGATTATGACATAGATACCATCATATTGGATTTTGGCTTTCACATGAATATATTACTAAAGAAGACATGGGGATCGATGGGTAAGATGAAACTTGTATGGTTTCCAATTCAACTATGACTCACCAACCAATACATGATATTCGTTATTGGGAGACTAATAGATGTCAAAGTCAACATCGACAAAGTCGAGAGCTTGTTCGACTTCTAAGTAATTGAGAATGTGGATGATATAGATCCTTATTTGACATTGCTTGGAATTGATTGGGCCTTTGATAATCATGTTGTTATAACATTGAAGAAAAGACAAAGATATTTCAATCTAGATATTTGTAAGTAGTCGTGCCCCTAGATCCTAAAGAGGGGGAAAGCTATGTCGAGCCTGTGAGAGGGTACCTCAACAAAGTGGACTTTGACAATATCTACAATGTAATGGTATGGTGCGATGACTAAGTCAATCCTACAATGGATGACACTCTAAGTTGGAATAGTATCAATTCTTGTTCATTGGACTCAGACGAGGCATTAGAGAATGAGCAACACCACCTTCAGGTTTCCAAATGGAGATGTGTGCATGTATCTTGTGTAGTACGATGGATTGGTACAAATATTTGGGAACCTCCCAGGTTTGACAGAATAATTGATGCATATACTTTTGTTAAAGTGTTTGAGACATAGGTGCTAGATCATCTCACGCTGACAACACTAGACATCGCCCTGAAAGCCACTCTGACGTGATGGTGGGTAACACACAAGGAGCATACAGAGTCTTGGTATCAGTGAAGGTACTTGTTGCATATTAGATTTAGATTGGATGCAAGAGATTATGAAGAAAGATAAACCGGTAAGAAATCTTTGACCACTCACCTAGATAATTGCATTGCAATATGGAGAGAAGAGAAGATTACATAGATTGGGTGGATGCATCATTTTGTACATACTTTAGATATTACATAGATTGGGTAGATGCATCATTTTGTACATACTTTAGATATTGCGCCCAAAAATTGGTATATGTAATTGGAGTTGTGATGAGATACATCGGATTGGGCAACAATGTCAAAAAACTTCGTACTAACATTTTAGTTTGAGTTTATTGACCCATCAATAGATGAAGCATTGTGCAACATGAAAGAGAAGATATTTGCACTTGGACCTAGGATTGTGTTAAAGGAGATACCACTTTGCATGTTTCACTGAAATTGTGAAATTACAAAGAAATTGGTGGTGTTATATTGTGGCAAAAGAAATTGGGTATGATGAGGATCCTAGGGATCTACACATTCTAAAGTTCGAGGGAGAACACGAGGTAGTTGGACCATAATTAGACTCCACTGTCCCAAATCATACTAAGCTAAACTGGAAGCACAAGGTGAACATTGTCACAAAGTTCAAACCAAAGTTCGTAGTAACATGTGATTATTGGGATGAGGAAACTATCAGACATATCTTCGAATTACTACAAGAATATCAGGATTTGTTCCACATATGTAGAAGAGGTCACAACTGGAAGGGGTGCCCGAGAGTGAAAAACTACATGGCAATGAGAGAATCAAATCCATTAGCCCAAGGCAAAGGTCTATGGCATGACATTTGTCGTGTATGGGGTTAATTGCCTATAGCATGCCCCATGGTCCACAAATATCAGAGTTAGGCATGAACCCCATTCTGCGACTTTTGTAAGTTCGCTGGACATGATATTAACTCATGCCACACACTAGTGTTGATGCACATAGAATGTTTGACACTTATCATGTGCAAGAAGCAAGAGATGATGGTGGCATGCAAACTTATCAAACCAAAGACTATAATGCACCAGCTAGAGGAAACGATCCACCTGCAAGAGGACGATGAGGTTATGGGGTGGAAAAGGACCTATTATTTGTTATAATTGAGGATAAATGGGACATATGGCTTGAGACTATCCAAACCTCTACACTACTTGCACATATTGAAGAAAGTTAGACCATGCCATATAGAAATTCTTGCAATTGTTTGTAAAGTGACAAGAGGAATGATGGTCGAACTTGCAGATGGTCATGGCTAAAGCTCGAAGAGACCACCCTTAAGTGTGTGTAGTAATAAGAGGAAGGATAAGAACATGTATGGATGCAATGAATCAAGTAGAGAAGTCTCATTAGTGGGTTCAAAAGGCCATATAGTCTCCCCTAAAGTTTGTTCTCATCATAGAAAAGCAAAAATATTAGGAGGTAAGGAAGGATTTTTCTGGATGCTAAATGGGGTGCATTGAGTTCAACATTGTAGCCACAAAGGGCCTCATTTTACGTTTAGCCTTTGCCTATCTATGATGAGTTCCACCAAAAGTGACTCCAAGGGAGGTGAGCCACATTCAGATTTTTATTAAGAGTTGTTTGGACTTAATGAAGGATACACACACACTAGAGAAACTGCAAAAAATGATTCACCACTATGTGCAAGAAAATGTAATTGTTTCCATGCACGTACCCCTGAGAACAATGAAGCAGGTGTCGTGCCAGAAGTGCACAAACAAAGAATTTTGGTTTAATGTGAAAATTATAGATTATGACATAGATACCATCATATTGGATTTGGGCTTTCACATGAATATATTACTGAAGAAGACATGGGGATTGATGGGTAAGACGAAACTCGTATGGTTGCTATGGTTTCCAGTTCAACTATGACTCACCAAATGGAGATGTGTGCATGTAACTCGTGTAGTATGATGGATTGGTACAAAAATTTGGGAACCTCTTAGGTTTGACAGAATAATTGATGCATATACTTTTGTTAAAGTGTTTGAGACATAAGTGCTAGATCATCTCAGGCTACCAACGCTAGACATTGCCTTGAAAGCCACTATGACATGATGGTGGGTAACACACACAAAGCATACAGAGTCCTGGTAGCAGTGAAGGTACTTGTTGCATATTAGATTTAGATTGGATGCAAGAGATTATGAAGAAAGATAAATCAGTAAGAAATATCTAACCACTCACCTAGATAATTGCATTGCAATATGGAGAGAAGAGAAGATTCCATAGATTGGGTGAATGCATCATTTTGTACATACTTTAGATATTGTGCCCAAAAATTGGTATATGTAGTTGGAGTTGCGATGAGATAAATTGGATCGGGCAACAATGTCAAAGAACTTCATACTAACATTTCAGTTTGCGCCTGTTGACTCGTCAATAGATGAAGCATTGTGCAACATGAAAGAGGAGATGTTTGCACTTGGACCTAGGATTGCGTTGAAGGAGATACCACTTTGCATGTTTCACTGACATTGTAAAATTACAAAGAAATTGGTGGTGTTATATTGTGGCAAAATAAATTGGTGATGATGAGGATCCTAGGGATCTACACATTCTAGAGTTCGAGGGAGAACATGAGGTAGTTGGACCATAGTTAGACTCCACTGTAGCATATTATACTAAGCTAAATTGGAAGCACAAGGTGAACATTGTCACGTAGTTCAAACCAAAGTTTGCAGTAACGGGTGAATATTGGGATGAGAAAACTTTCATACATATCTTCGAATTACTATGAGAATATCAGGATTTGTTCCCCAACACTTTCTCATAAATGAAAGGTATATTTGATGAGATATGGAAATGAAGATTCCCTTGAAACTGGATGCCAAACCGGTGTAACAGAGACCATATCGACTAACCCTGATAGATAAGAAGGAACTTAGGGAAGAGCTCAACAAAATGTTGAAAGCCTTGGTACAATATAACCTGTCAAGGAATCATAGTGGATTAGTCTGATGGTCATACAACAAAAGAAAAAAGGTGTGATTTGAATTTGCGTAGATTTGATAAATTTGAATGATGCTTGTGTTCATAACCCTTTCCCTATGCCTTTCATAGATGAGGTTTTGGAAAATGTCAATGGACAAGAGGTTTACACCTTTACAGACGATTTCTAAGAGTATCACCAAATTAAAATCACCAAGGAGTACTACCATAAGATAACATTGCCACTAAGTGGGAATTATTTCAATACATTGTCATGCCTTTTGGATTGAAGAATGTTATGATAATGATTTCTCAAGTGGTTATCACAACATTTAAGGATTTCATACACAAATTTTTGGAGGTTTATTTAAATGATTGGACCATCTTCAGTATGCTAAAGAAACACATCAAGGTGATGTGCTTTATGTTAGAAAAGTGTAGACAAATCCATATTTCCTTGAATTCAAAGAAAGACATTTTTTGTTCACCAATGGGGATTCTGCTAGGACATATTGTATGCAAGCAGGGATTGTTAGTGGATTCAACGAAGATTGCATGATTGTAAATATTCCACCTCCTACTTTAGTTCTACAATTACGCACTACATTAGGGCATGTTGGGAACTACAAGAGGTTTATGCATGGTTAAGCGAAGATCATTGTGCAACTGGAAAAATTGCTAAAGAAGGACATGAAGTTCCAGTGGAATGAAGAATGCCAACTAGTGCTAGACACATTAAAGGAACAATTGATAATTGTGCCAATTCTAGTATTCCTTGACTGGAACAAAGAATTTCATTTACATGTGGATGTATCATAGATTGTATTGGGAGTCGTATTCGCATAGCTAGGAGAGGTTGGGATGGATCATAGCTTTTTCCATTGGGAAGTTATTCTCGGTAGAGAAAAATTACACCACGATGGAGCACGAAGGATTAACAATGGTGTATGCTTTGCAGAAGTTTACACACCACCTATTGGGATCACATTGCCAATTATACACCAAAAATTCTACATTACGCTACCTCGTCAACAAGCCAATGATGGGGGGAGAATATGCAAGTGGATTTTGCTATTCTAGGATTACGATTTTGAGGTAATAGTGAAACTTAGTAGGTTGAATGTAGTGTCAGACCACTTGTCTAAGATACTTCCTGGTGAAGACACAAGGAATGTGGGCAATAACTTACCTAATGCACAACTATTTAGGTTGAGATGGTAGACAATCACTTTAGCAGAGACCATTCACTTCCTTACTGTGAGAACAACATCGCAAGACTATATGGTTGAACAAAAGAAACCACTGGTAGTTAAGGCAACGAATTATTAGTTAATTGCAGGTTGTTTGTATAAGTTGGGTACAAATGGTATGCTTTGTTGTTATGTATTAGAACATGAAAGACCAACTATCTTGATGGAGGCACATGAAGGGGTGGCCAAAGGCCACTATGCAAGAAAATCTACCACGCAAAAGATTTTCCATGCAAGTCTTTGGCATAGAAAATTTTAGGGGCGAATGTTCGCCCTTTGGCGAAATTAAGGGGTTTTAAATTTTTAGTGGGCGAATATTTTGTATCAGTACATTTTTACAAATCACCTCAAATAGCCCACCTTTTATTAAGGGAGAGGGTAAAAAAGGTAAATTTAGCCCTTGAAATTAGGAGTTAGAACCTTCCATTCGCCCATTTTCAAGAATAGGTTTTATTTAAGTGAATCCATTCGCCCATTTTCAAGAATAGGTTTTATTTAAGTGAATACTATGGGCCAGATACCATATTTATAAAAGAGGTATGGTGAATTAATAAAAATATAAATAAATGAAAAGTATGGTAAATAAATAAAACATTTTTTATATTTACTCCATAAGTCACCTTATAGACATGCAAGGGTGTAAACAAATAAAAATATAAGTAAAATGGAGATATGGTAAATAAATAAAACGTCCTTTTATACTTACTCAAAAGGTATGGTAAATCAATTAAAAATATAAATAAACTAGACGTATGGTAAATAAATAAAACCTCTTTTTATATTTAGTCCATAACCCTCGTTCTATTTATGTAGGCTCAAGAAAGAGGTTTTATTTAAGTTAATCCTATGGGCCAAATACCATATTTGTAAAAGAGGTATGGTAAATTAATACAAATACAAATAAATGAGAGGTATAGTAAACAAATAAAACATTTTTTTATATTTACTCCACAAGTCACCTTATATTTACGAACACTCAAAAATGCGTTATATTTAGGTAAAACCTATGGGCAAAATAATATGGGACAAATACCATGGACTAGATTGTTATTAATACCATGCAAAAAAACATTATTAACCCTAATATTAGTATTAATAAAATAAAAATGGCACATGGTATTGACCCATGGTATTCACCAAAATGGCACATGGTATTGACCCATGGTATTCACCTAGAATGTAGCCTATTTAAATGGGGGAATTAAACTGCATAGATTCATCTTTACTATGGATTTACTAACCCCCGAGAGGTATCAAATATCGTGATATGCAAACTGGCATAGAGTGAAAAAATATTTGATCCCTCTCAGGGCTGGATCAAGAGTAAAAATGGATGTTCTAATTTAATGTATGTTAAACATTTTAGCTTGGTTAAAATAAAAATCAACTATTAATTTTATTAATTTTTATAAATTACTAATAGTAATTTTTAAGCT